>VDFB02365249.1:0-15995 GCA_007258455.2 Sequoia sempervirens
AGGAAGATCTAGAGATTGTGGTTGCATTCTTGTATATGAACCCTAATAATATTATGTTATAAAAATAATAGATGTAGTGTCAAGTAGCCAAAGAAGACTATAGATGACATCTTTTATAATTTAACTAAGAAACTATGGGAAGATGGGTTGAAAGGAAAGCATATCCCTTATGAGGTATACAATTTTAAAATGACATGTTTGGATACCATTTACAACATTTTCACTAGGGTTTGAAGGTTCTAAGCCAAATTTTATGAAGCATGTTGAGAAGAACTAAATCAATGATTGTCTACTAAGTCTCAAAATCCTAATTAGAGAGCCTAAGTTTTACTCTAGATTGTGTCTAAGAAAGGAAATTATTTGTATTCTTGGAGAAGAGGTTTTACAAAGACTTGATCCCCTTATTATAAAAATTTAAAGCATGAACCCACAAAATATTTGCAAGTGAATAGTCTTTGGCTCTAGGAAAATTCACTGCCAACAATTCACTACTGGAAAATTCACCACCAACAATTCATCGCCATGACAAATTCACCTCAAGGAAAATTCACCACTAGCAATTCACCACAATGGAAAATTCATTGCATTAAAAGTTTGCAATTAATTTTCCATGGCGATGAATTGCTGTTGGTGAATTTTTCTTCAGGTGAATTTCTCATGGCAGTGAATTTTCCCATGATGAAGTGTTGGCAGTGAATTGCTAGTGGTGAATTTGCTTGATGCCATAGTCTTTATAGTAAAGAACTAGAGACAACCAAATAGATTGTTGATTAATAGAAAACTCCTTGTGAAATTTATTGCCATCCCACTAATGTCATGGTACCTTGCCAAGATTTCCCAATATTTTTTATAGCAAAAGTATGTTATTGATAAATAGATTTGTTCATGATAAGAAGCGTATGAAGTCTGGAAGACCCTTCTAAGCTAGGCAGATAATGGGCACACTATAAGAAATGTAATGCCATTGAACCAAGACTTTTTAGCCTTCATCACCATCAAGGACTCTAACAATCCATTTTGCACATAAGGATAAAACTTGGGGTCAAATTGAAAGAAGCCCCATACCTCTAGAGTAGTGAGGAAGGCAATAATAATCTCAAGCTATGTGATGAAATTATTTGTTATTATCAAAAGGTGCCCATAGGAATTCCTTGAGAAGATTTTGAACAATCTTCAATTACGAGGCCTTAAAAGGACCCAACAAGAAGAGTAGTAAACATGTGTGGTAACCAAGACTTTTGAGCACACATAGAAGTTTCCTACCAATGAAAGAGGCTTAGTAATTCAATACTTGAGCTTTTTCTCAATTATAGAAATAATAACTTGCCACAAGGTGGAAGGGGAGGCTTCAAAGAAAAAAGGAATATTGAGAAACTTGAAAACTTGAATCCCATGATCAATTCATTTCCATCTATAGGAATTTGACCAACTAAGTTTAATTTTTAACACTGAATGCTTGACGCTGAATTTTTTTTTTCTAAAATTAAGCACTACAAGACCTATTTGATATTTTCTTCTTCATATAGAAAATTTAAAAATAAATCATCCTCAAAATGACCAATAAACCAAATAATGAAATTACATACCTTTAACCAATATTGAAAAATAAATGAGCAAAAACCTTCAATTGCAAGCCCATAAATAACCAGCCTCATATTTCGTTCTAACATTTAGCATCATTGATTTATGGTAAGTTGAAGATTTCATTTGATTAGAGCAGGCCTAAATAAAGTGTAGATATATATGATTTTCTTTGGATAACGGTATTTCCAATACAATGACAATTAGAAAACACACGACAGTGACGGCACAAAGCAGCGGCCACGATTAAAGTGGGCTGCTGGAATAATATTGCCTTTGTTTGTTCATTCCCCTGTTTTAGACTTATGAATTGAATACGACTTTCTTCACTTACTAGTCAAATATCACTGGCGATGTAAGAGACCGTTGAATAGGAGGTCTCTATATAACACTCATTTCTTATACAATTTACAGAAGTAGCCAAAGCTAAGAGCAGAAGAACATTTTGAGTAGAGGCAGATTTTTCTTATGGCTTGCTCAGGGTAAGCTTATATCACTTAATGCTTTTATGGTTTTTTTCTTGCTTTCTGCTTATTCTGTGGCAATGGTGGATTGGTTTACATAGTTTATGGTGTAAATATTTTTAAGTTGATTTATTAACTTGAGTGGGTATGGTATAGGATGAGGAGATTCGAAGGAAAAGTGGCAATAGTGACAGGTGGATCAAATGGTATAGGTGCAGCCACGGCAAGGAAATTTGTGGGAGAAGGTGCTTATGTGTACATTGCTGACATCAATGAAGAGGCAGGGCTTAAAGTATGCCAAGAGCTCCATGGGAGTTGTTCATTTGTGAAATGTGACATGGCAATGGAGAGCCATGTGAAAGGGGCTATAGATCGAGCAATGGAGGAGAAGGGGCGTTTCAACATCAGGGTGAACAATGCGGCTATGATGCATGCTCATGGGAATGTCATCACAAAAGTTCAACTAGACACTTGGGAAAGAATGATGGTAGTGAATTTGACAGGGCCTATGTTCCATACTCTTCAGTGGCAGTGTGTTGGCACTTCTTAAGACTGATAACGAGTCTCATGGTTACATGGCTTCCAAGAATGCTTTGTTGGGGTTGGTGAAGAGCGGTGCAGTGGAGTTGGCAAAGATAGGAATACGTGTCAATGTTGTCTCATCCTATGGGATTGTGACAAAGATGATGGGGGAGTGGCTTCACAAGGCATCTAATGGGAAATGTCCTAAGGAGGTCCTTAAGGATGAGTTTGAGAGGAATGCTACCAATGGAAGGAAGCTTACTGTTGATGATGTGGCCAATGCTTTCTTGTTTCTAGCATCTGAGGAGGCTTCCTACATCAATGACCACAACCTTATAGTTGATGGGGGTTATTCTCTTCATGGGTGAGATATTGCGTCCTTCAAATAACCACTTGACAATTAGATAGTTATAACATTGGAGTTATATTTTCAGTTGGAGCCTTCTTAAGAACTTATATTTGTTGGAATATACACTCCACCATAACTATTAATTGTTAAAATAAGTCATAAAAAACTACACATATGTTGCATATGTGTCATCAAATAATGTTTAGATGTCCATTATGTTCAGTTAAGTTTAGTTTGTTGTCACTAGATGTCTAGTTTGTTGTTGAACAACTCCAGTTAGCTTGATCATAATTAGCATGATTATAGGAAGTTTGTTGAGTGTTTGCAACTATAAAATATGTATTGTTGTTGATCAATATGAGTGAATGAGTTTATTATCTAAACTTAATTCTTTTTATTTTTTGATCCATGTAAATTTCAACAAGAACCTTAAAATCATTAAACTTGCTAACTTTTAGATTTGTGCCTTTGAAAATAAATCCACATATAATGTGAATAGTCATTAAAATAAGAACATAATAATCAGTCCACAATGAGGGTATGTTGCACAGTCATGGTAATTCCATCACTCAAGTTCCACTCCACACTTGGGAAAGAGTGATGCCAATGAATGTGACAAGGTTTTTGTTAGGGATGAAGCACATTGCCAGGGTCATGATTTCACGCAATTCTGGTTCCATACTCTTCAACTATAGTGTTTTGGAACTTCTTAAGACTGATAATGAGTCTCATGGTTACATGGCTTCCAAGAATGCTCTGTTGGGGTTGATAAGGATCAGTGCAGTGGAGTTGGAAAAGATAGGAATACGTGTCAATGCTATGTCATCCTTTGGGATTGTGACAAAGATGATTGAGGAGCTGTTTCATGAGGTGTCTAATGGGGCATGTACTAAGGATTTCCTTGTGGATGAGATGTAGAGGAATTCTACTGATGGAAGGAAGCTTACTATTGATGATTTGGCCAATGCTTTCTTGTTTCTAGCATCTGATGAGGCTTCCTACATCAATGGCCACGACCTTATAGTTGATGAGGGTTATTTTTTTCATGGGCAAGATATTGTGTCCTTCAAAGACCCACCTCACAATTAGAGAGTTGTAACATTTCCAATAATGAGTTTTGTTTTTAATAAAAAAAGGATGGAGTCTTTTTCAAAAATTGCACTTTATTCTTAATAAAAAAATTAAAAAAATCAATACAATAATATGTTAATGATGTCGTCATTTGGTACGATTAAGTTAGAAACATCAATATGATGTGGTATACTCAACTCTATGATTAGGATTTAGGATCATTCATATATTCTTATGTTGCAATGGTTAAAAATGCATGTTATCACATGAATAGTAATCATGTAATTTTAAAAAAATGAATTTGTCGTTCTAGGTATTTTAGACATGGTAAATTGAATCCTAGGTACATTAGAATTTATTGATTTAAACCATTTTATAACAACCCATAAAATGAAGGTGCTATGACATGTTCATTGTTTGACCTTCTTGGCTTTGCAATGCTATAGTTTTTTATCTTTACTAGACTTTTACTGATTAGAATGTTGTGAAATTGGTTTCGATGTCATTTTGAATAGTAGGCTTGTAGGTAATCCTTACATCTGCTTCAAACTAAAAAATAGAGTCTTCATAGGCTGTGTTGTATAAAATAAGGCATTCTAGTAGTTCAAAATTATGTGTTTTACTAAAGATGATTTAATTGATGAAAGAGGTGATATTATGATCACTAGGAGCAACCTCCAAATTGTTAGAGTTTTCTAGTGTACTTGAGCTCCCAAGATCACTTGCAAGACCAAATATTACCTTCTATAAGGGAATGCAACAAGAGAAATAATTGCTTGATTATGGTGCAAAATGAATTATGTTCTATGAGATATATATCTAGAAATATACACATGAGGTCTTACTTATAAAGACAACATTGAGAGACAAGACAATTATATTGTGACAAGGGTATTAATCCTATGTCATGAGATAACTAAAGATAAGATTGAATGTGTAGTAAAAACTTCTAAAAAGTAAACTCAACATGTAAACATGTGTGAATAGGCTTTAACTAATGAATAGTTAGATAATTTTCTTTGTTCACACTACAAAAGGAAATTGAAAAGGTAATACCCCTATTCACACAAACACCCCCAGGAGAAGTAAATCAATGCAAAGAATGCATGCATCAGTGATAACTTTAAGAAACCCCAACAAATATATATAAAATACTAGCTATTTTTAAATTTTTTTGGTAAAAAATATTAATTTCTATTCGCGAATCCTTCCTTCTAAAAACTATATTGTTATTTTTTTTTACATCATAAGAAATTATTATGGGAAATTAGGGGCTTGAGAGGTGGCAACAATCAATGAATTTAATGGGTAGTGCTTCTTACAACTTGGGTTAAGGGGGTAGTTCTCCCTCATGGGGTCAAGGAGCAACACCCTTGCAAGGGTTGAGGGGGAAGAGCCTCCTAAATGCCTCTTGAATGTAGTAATTAACCTCTTCTTGACTAGGCACTCTCTTTGGGCATAGTAGCAACAATCATGGATTATTTCTTTCCATGATTTTTTTTGAAGGTGACTTGGTCTTCAAGTTTGAAAATCTCATGAAAAATGCTTAGAGAACTACCAAATTCTTGAACTTGATTTAGTATTTTCCTTGTAATCCTTGCAAAATCTCTTGCATAATAATAGGTCCTCATACTTCTAAGGAGAGTCTTGATGATTCTTTTGAATAGTTACAACTACCCTTTGACACTTGCAAGATAATACGAGTCTACTAACTACTGAAATTTGACTAACTTTGAAATGTATATTGTCTTACACTACTACATGTGTGACTTTGATCCCATTTGGAAGTGGGCATGTAGATAGTCCTTGGATGAATGATGCCCCTATGACCCAATTCTATAAGGAAGGGTTTAGAGGTGTAGTGTAGAAAATTGTATGTACCTTTAGAATTTCACAGTATGTTTGCATCCCCTTAATTAATTGGACGTAATTAACCCTCTAATTGACTAAATTATGCATTCCAAAGCCTTATTATTCCCATTTTTTGAATGGGAAACTTATATTAAGCAATTACCAACATTAATTATAACACCTTGGAAACTGAGTGTCTTGGACTTAGGTCCTAGGACCCATTCGCCCAAGAGTGAAATATTCTACGTTAGTCCTCTAAGGGAAAGAATTAATGGTTTGGTGAGTTGTAACAAGCAAGTGTTCATTCATCAATTCCTTCATTTTTTCATTATTTCATTAACAATGTTTAATTACCAAACATGGGGTTTGACTAAGGCAAACCCCCATTCACCCAAAAAAAATAAAATTTCTTTTCTTTGTACAGTGCAGATTTATAGGTGAAGAAGAACTAAAAGTTGATCAAAGAAGCATTTTTGCAAAGTTGCATTTGTTGCATTCATTGTTGTCAAGCTATGGAAACTCACTTGCATATTTTATTTTTGACTTTCCAACAGTCAAACCTACAGAAATTAGAAGCTTAGATCCGAGATCATAGGACTATAAAAAGTATTTTTGGACACCCTACCTAGGAACCATTCACCCTAGTGCAAACCAATCCTTCTACAAGCCTTGAAACCCACTTTTTATCATAGGTGCACCCTATCAGGCCCTTCTCAAATCTGTCCGCACATTATCATTTTCATTTTTGTTATCATAGAATTCTACATTTCAAGTGTTAGGTCATATAATTCATTTAGTTAATACACTTTAAATCATTTCCCAATATGGCCAATCAATAATTTATGTCATAAGAAAACAATAGATCCCAAAATAGGGTTGGGTCACCTTAAGGTTGAAAGTCAATTCTATTCCTTTGAGATCTCTTTTTCTAATAAATCAAGGGAAAAGGGTGTTTGAATCCTAGGACATTTCATCCTTCCACATTGATTGAATTGATTCTCCCTCTTCCCACCATTTCAAGAGGATAACTCCAAATTTTTGGATTTTTCCTAAAATTAATTATCTCTTCCTCCTTAGTATACTTCACCTTGAAATTAAGAATTATAGCAAATGGTTGTGAACTAATCTCCCTATTTATATGTTCTATCTATATAAGTCTAAGAAAATGAAAGACAACTCATTATCATCAAGCCTATCTATTATGAGGCTTGGGGTGTTTGGCTTTCCAAAATCTACTCCAATATTAGATGAACTTGTATTCATTGTCATTATGGATGTCTTGACGTGAATGTGGGAGAATGCATCTAAGCTAAAATAATCAATTTATGGGTATTAAGCCCCATGGCTTGGTGTATTAGCTCCATGATATTTATATAATTTATAGTTATCCCCTATGCATCGGGGAGGTCTATTCTTCCAAGAAATAAGGGTGGAAAAACTTGGCCATGATTTAGTTATGAAGGAGTTTCATATTTAGCTATGGAGGAGTTATTGAAACCTACTAACTTGTATTTAATGGTGATGTTGACTTAAACAATTATTATTTATGGGTGTGAGAAACTCCTTTTGGTTTGTCTGCTTTTAATACACATTTAGATCTATGTTGAGATTAGGATTGAATTCTCATGGGTGAAATTTTCCAACTACAAGCCCACAAGTATTATGGATATGGTTGAAATTTTATTTAATATTATATGTGGATTTAATCATGTTTATTAAACATTTTTCCAAATAATAACTAAATGAAGTAAATGGACTTTTATTCCTTATCAGTTTACATGGATTTTTAAATATATTTGGATAGAGGCCATCTTATATGGATTCAATGTGTTACATATGTGTTGGTAAATTGACCCACATGTATGAAATAATTGAATAGTTTACAAAATCCCTTTCAAGTAATATAACTAGATTAATTGGCTAGGGTATAAAACCTTGGACAATATTTTTTAGATCCATCACTTGGCACTTCTAATGTCACGATGTTGAATTGAGATCAATATCGGAGCTAAATTCTTGGCATTGGAACTAGAGGGTTGAGTGAAGGTGATCACCAAATTTTAAAACCTATTACTTGATTATATATAACCTTATTGTTGCTCTAGTATGACAAGAGTCAAGGAGTGTGCTCTATTGAAATAAGTATGTACATCCATATCATAGGGTCATTTAGCTTTCACTAGTAGCATGCAAGTGATAGATTCCAAGAGCTACCTAATTTCATAGGGTCATTTGACTTTCACCAGTAGCATGCAAGTGATAGATGCTAGGAGCTACTTGATTTTATAGGGTTTATATGGGTTTTTTATAGTACACCATGCAAGTGATGGAGGCCAAGATCTACCCATCTCAAGAGTTTATTATTTAGATTGGTGTATCAAAGGAATTGTGTGTGTTTTCTATATGGTGTTTGGCTAAGGTAGGATTTTTTAGTTTGATTATTTATTTAATCTGTGATTGATAGTATAGGTGCTAGCCTTAGGTCTATGGTATAACCATAAGACATCTTGACTATGTAACATAATTGTGGATTTTTGACCTAAATGATTAATGGGTTATGGAAATCTTATTACAAGCCTTAGTTATTATGAACATTATTATACTTATGTCCTTTCTAGTGAGGATATCAAGTAGTATGGGATGCTTGATTATCATTATAGATGGTAGTGGATTGGTGAGAGGATAGGACCCACAATGTAGAATAGGATGCACCAACATTCCTTTTTGAGATGAGATGTGCGTATAGGCTTCTATGTTAGTGAGCCAAGTAGTGGGATGATGCATACAAAAATCTGCACCCACTTTCATTCTATCAATTGGTCTCTATGTGGACATGTAATGTATGTGTGGATCATTCACATTGGGTATATGTGATGTGCACTTGAGCTAGTTTCTATTGTACTCATGATGAGCATATGAGCTATTCATTGTTGTACATACATGATGTGTGTATGAACTAGTCATTGTTGTACATGTGATGTATGTATGAGTTAGCCACCTTGTGTATAATTGATGCATGGTCAAGCTAAACGTTGTGTGTGCTTTATATTTCAGAATGATATTTACCCTATGTGGTTGTGTATTTGTTTGTGCACTAATGATTGGTATGAAACCAAAACTTGATCAAAATGTGGTGTTATCATTCTACTGTAACAGGAGTAATCTTGCAAGCTTATGCTTAATGAATAGTCATGTCTTAAAATGGAGATTCAAGAAGCCCAATGCCTCTAGAGTAACGAGGAAGGCAATATTAATCTCAAGCTACATGATCAAATTATTTTTTTATTATCAAAAGACACCCATAGAAACTCCTTGAGAATTTTTTAAATCTTCACGTAGGAGGCCTTAAAGAAACCCAACAAGAAGAGTAGTAAATATGTGTGGTGGCCAAGACTTTTGAGCACACAAAATTTTCCTGCCAATGAAAGAGGCTTAGCAATTCAATATATGAGCTTTTTCTCAGTTATAAAAATAGAAACTTGCCACAAGGTGGAAGGGGAAGCTTCAAAGGCAAAGAGAGTGTGGAGAAACTTGAAAACTTTTCCATGATCAATCTATTTTCATCCATAGAAATTTAACCAACTAGATTTAAGAAGAAAGGATTTCCTGTAGAACTGATTTTTTTGTCAGTAAATGCTTAACCTTAAAATTTTACCAAAAACTTTTAGACACTTGAAGACTTATTTGATATTCTCTTCTTTCTCTAACAAATAAAAAATTGAATCATCAATAAAATAATCATTGACTAACCAAATAATAGATTGGATTAAAAAATGCCTTTAACCAAATTGTATGAAAATACATGAACCAAAGCCTTTCACTTGTAAGCCCACAAAGAACCATCCTCAAATTTTGTTCAAACATTTAGTCTAGATTGATTTATGGTAAGTTGTAAAGATTTCATTTGATTAAACTTGGCCTAAGTTTTCGATATGATTTCCATTGGAAAATGGCATCCACGTACCATGTTTGAATATTTCGTTGACTACATAGTGTGAATCGAATAACAATTAGAAAGCACACGTCAAAAAGTAGCGGCCACGGTTAAAGTGGGGTTGTGGAATAATATTGATTTCTTTCATTTTCTAGACTTTGCATTGACTACGACTTTCTTAATTTACAAGTCGAATAAGAGGTTTCAGACAAGAGAGACACAGCGGAGGTCTATATAACACTCATTTCTTATGGCTTGTAACATTGCCAATAACAAGTTTATTTTATAATGAAAAAAAGAGTAGTCTTTTTTAAAACTCACACTTTATTCTTAATAAAAATAAATAAAAATTCAATGCAATAATATTTTACTAGCATCTTACATTTGATACAATGATTGAGTTAGAATCATCAATATGATTTGGTATACTCAACTCTATGATTAGGAGTTAGTATTCTTCATATATTCTTATGTTGCAATGGTTAAAAATGCATGTTATCACATGAATAGTAATCGTGTGATTTTTTTTAAAGTGAATTTGTCATTTTAGGGATTTTAGACATGGAAAATTGAATCCTAGATACATTAGAAATTATTGATTCAAATCATTTTATAACAACTCATAAAATGAAGGTGCTATGACAAGTTTATTGTTCAACCTTTTTGACTTCAGAATGCTATAGTTTTTAACCTTTACTACTTTTACTTGATTAGAATGTTGTGAACTTGGTTTTGATGTCATTTTGAATAGTGGGCTTGTAGGTAATCCTTATTTCTACTTTAAAATAAAAAAAATAGAGTCTTTAGAGGTTGTGTTGTGCAAAATAGGGCATTCTAGTAGTTCAAAATTGTGTGGTTTACTAAAGGCGATTTAATTGATGAAAAAGGTGATATTATGATCACTAGGAGCAACCTCTAAAAAGTAAACTTAACATGATTTAAACATGTGTGAATAGGATTTAACTAAGAAAGATGTGATATATGATCACTAAGAGTTTCTAGTGTATTTGAGCTCCCAAGATCACTCGAAGGACCAAATATTACCTTATACAAGAGGATGCAACGAGAAATAATTGCTTCATTATGGTGCAAAATAAATTATTTTCTATGAGATATCTATCTAAAAATGTACGTATGAGGGCTTACTTATAAAGACAACACTGAGAGATAAGACAAGATTGTGACAAGGGTATTAATCGAATGTCATGAGACAACTAAAGATAAGATCACATGTGTATTAAAGACTTCTAAAAAATAAACTTAATTTTCAATGATAATTAATTGTTAATTTTCTGGATTGAAACTGTGTGTATTTTTTGAATCAATGTTTCAAATCAAACTCCATGATCCATCATTAGAATAATATGCATGCAACAAGATTTAATTATTTGCTCTCTTTATTTTTTAGTATATTTTTAGTTCCTTGATTAATTTTCAGTTTTTTGGTTTCTATTTTAAAGTTTTTCTTTAGCTCTTAGGTTTTTCCTTTTTCTTTTGCTTCTATAGAATTCTTTTTAGTATTTTAGTTCTTATGTTATTATTTTTTCTTCCTTATTTGACTTCTTTATTTGATTTTCTTTAGGTTTTTTCCTTATTTTCTATAAGAACATTTTTAGTTCTACCATTAATATTTTTTGGTTATATTGATAATAAGGTTTTATTTTTCCTTCCGTTCTATTCTTATTTTAGAGTGCTAATTAATTGGTTTATCATATGGCTACATAGTTATATGGTTCTATAATTTTAATCTTATTTTTCCATATTTATATAATGTTGTTAATTATTTTTTTTCTTTTTTAATGTGTTCTTTTCTCTTAATTCTTAGTGCAGTATTTTGTTATAAATATGTTTTTAATGATCTATTTGTTTTCTCGTGATATTTTTATCATAATTTTATATATATATATATATGATCTATAATAATAACATATATTATTATAAATTTAATATCATTAATAACATATATTTCTTTATTTATCTTTCTAATTTCTTGAGTTTCCTTTATATTTCTTCCTAGAAATAGTTTATCTTTCTATTTTTCTTTAAGAAAAATTATTGACCTTTCTTCAACTATAATTCTTTATTCCCCCTTTATTCTTTTTATTATTTCTTCATCATTTTCCTTCTTTAATTTCATTTCTTTTTATTCTTTGGGTGTTTGTTAATTCTTTTCAATAGTTAGTTTTTTTATAGTGCAATATTGTTTTTAAACATTTTTTATTATTTATAGTCTTCTAATTATTAAAATTGATTATTTATTTGTGTCTTTACTTTTTGAAGTCTTGGTTCTTTATTTTTAATAATTATTTTATTTAAGAATCTATTGGTTAAATGCTTATTCTTTTTTTTCTCATTTGACCATAGTTTTTCCCTTTTGATTCCTTTTCATTTTTTGTTTCATTGTATTTATCAATTCTCTTTCCTTTCATGGTTCCTTATACTTTTTGTCTTTTAGTTTCCTTGTTCTCTTTTTATATTATTACTAAGTGTATACACTTGAAAACAGTCATCATATTCAATTAATTAAATACAACCTATTTGATTAATACTTCAACTACATATAAATAAGGTCTTACTTTATTTATATTGTTCACTTTCCTTTTAATTCTCGTAATTCACATTCTTCTAAATTAAATAAACAAAAAAACCCTAAACGTGTTTATTAAACTAATCTTCCCTAATCCTAATTAAGAATTAGAACACATTTCTCCTAATCCTGATTAAGAATTAGAACACATTTCTACAACTTTTTGTGTGCCACCTCATAAAGGTCACATGAAAATAAATAAGCCTAATTATTAATTAGAATTATCCTCACACACTTCCACCAATGAGAAAAGGCACATGGCTTTATTCCCCCACACTTCCAACAAACTTGGAGCACATGGGTCTTTGTTTCACACACTTGGAATCCCATACATTTGGCATGCTTCCAATTGTTCAAGGGATTCTCTTCACACACATGGCATGTTGTCCTTGGTCAAGGGGACAACATCCCGATTCCTTTCATCTCCATCGTCTATCTTTTCTCCTTCGAATCTAGAACGTTGATGGGTGCCACCTCACAAAATGCTTGAGAAAACCTATAAATACACCCTCTTTCCTTAGCATTTATCATCCACCTTTTGAGTAATGTTATAATGCTATTTTGAGATACAAATTGGAATAGTGTTATAATGTCATTTTTCATCCACACTTTGAGCATTGTTACCATGCAGGTTTTTCGTAGGAGCTTGGAGCTTTCATGGAGTCTTATACTTAGTTTTCATATCATGTGTTACTTTGCATTCTCATCTTAGATTAATTAATTGTTTCATAGTTACATTTTATCATCCTCATTGCATCATAGTTACATTTTAGGTTAGTTTGTTTTATGTTTTCATTTGAGCATATGCATAATCATGGATAGTTCATTTTAGTTTCATATCATCTCAATCATCTCCACTTGTTCATCTATCATCAATATCATCCTTTGTTTATCATTTTATCCATTATCCTTTCCATCGTTTTGTTTCATTTAGAAGGATGCCACTAAACCTTCCACCACACATTTGCACATAGAAATCATCTTAGCTTGCATATTAAGCATCAAATCTCATTTTCTAGGTAGTCATTTTAACAACCTTTGTGCCCATAGAAATATGAGGGCCAAATGGTTTAATAAATCCCTAGAAATAGAGAAAAATGATACGTATTTGAAAGGTTTGATTGTATTATGAATAGATTAGTTTTACTTGCTTCAAAATTTGAATGTAAACTGTCTCATTAAGGTTTGTGTTGACATTAGAATATACCTCTACACATTTGACACACACACAAAATGGCACCCACTGTGGTGCCTTTGTCTCACTTATTACTAACTTTTGTGATGATTTCATGATTGTAGGTTCAAGGTTTATGACTTGGGAATGTTTTGCACCGGTTTGGAGGTAGTTCTGAGCTGTTTTGAGGCATTTCTGGGCTATTTTTAGATTTTTGGCGCCTCTTGTATCTATTTTGGCACCTCTTGCAAGCAATGCAGAGACCATTTTTAGCTATTTTGAGACCATTCTGGCTTGTTTTGAGAATTTTGGTGCCTCTTGTACCTATTTTGGCACCTCTTGCAAGTTGTCCCGAGATTGTTTTCACCTATTCTAGGACCATTCTAGGCCACTTTTAGAGTTTTGGCCCCTCTTGCACCTGTTTTGGCACCTCTTGTTAGAGTTTTGGCACCTCTTGCATCTTGTTCTGAGATTGTTTTCACCTATTCTGGGACCATTTTGGAACACTTTTAGAGTTTTGGTGCCTCTTGCACCTATTTTGGCACCTCTTATCAGAGTTTTGGCACCTCTTGCATCTTGTTCTAGGACCCTTTTCACCTGTTTTGAGACCATTCTGCACTGTTTCTAGAGTTTTGGCACCTTTTGTCTCTATTCTAGCACCTCTTGTCTCTGTTTTGGTTCCTCTTGCAATTTGTCACCAAAATCAGAAACTCACATTTCGTGTTGTGCATTTGCAGGTTTTCCCAGATTCGCTATCAAAGACTCAAAACATAAACTACTAACATATTGCAGGGGATGGATGTTATTTACTTGTTTCCTTTGGTTAAGATAGGAACGTAGATTAAGTAAAGGGAAAATGAACATAATGTTTCCTTTTGTTTAAGTTAGGAACATAGCTTAATTAAAGGCAAATGAACACCATGTCTTTTGTATGTGATGGATGTTAGGCACATGCTCTCCACTTAACTGGGTGATCCAAAAAGCTAGACCCATTCTTGTTTATGTGTGAGTGTAAGTGGAGTATATGGCATGAGTTCTCTCTTTATTCATGCGAAATAAAGATCGATCAAACTATGGGTATACTTGCTTTCTTTTGTTTATCCTAGAGGGCCTTCCTTGTGGGAAAAAGTAATCACCCAAGGGAATGACCCAACTGGTAATAGGCTAAAGCCAAGCGACTTCCAATCGGGATACAAATGTGGATACTTGAGGAAAGTTCAAGTATCACGAGGATAATTCCAACAAGATGGATCAAAAGTGACTCTCGTTGTATGTATTATCCCCCAAAAATGGAATGCCCGCATTAAAACCCTTGTTGTAGATTTTCCAAAATCTTTTATCTATTCTTTGGTGCAGTAACGGTCGTTGCCAAGGCATCCACATTCTCGTAGTTTTTAGTAGAGGTGATCAATTTGCCATGGGAGTTTCATGGGGATTGGAAGCTTGGTTGGCCTGAGAAGAGAGTGCACTGTAAGGGGGAGCCCATGCAGCCAAGCTTCTGAATTCATTCGCTAAAGATAGTGCGGTTGGGGTAAAACCCGTGTGGAATCCAAAAGAATATAGTCTTACACAGCCTTAGGAGTGTATATTCTGCTTGATGTGTCTTCAAAACAAAACTCAAACAAAACACCATAAAAAAATGTTACATTTTGAAAGTAAAGTCCTTGATTCAGAACTACATACATTAAGGTAGACAATTTAGTAACTTAGGTCCATCCATCTTCAGAAAATCAGTCCTTACAGCAATGTTCAACCATTCCTTAGGCAAAACAGAGTCAAAATATGTGGTTTACAAAATGATTTCATGAAAGGTCAAGATTAGAAAACCAAAGATCAAACCTCTTAGTCCAAAACAACATCAAAGATGTTTTTCTATGCTTTATGACTTTAGAGAAAGGTTAACCTTCAATTTTTACAAGAAAGCTTGCAAAAACAATCTAGAGTTATACATGATGTACTATTGTCAAAATCCAAGACTTTTCCAACATTTTGAGTACCTTAATTACGTTTCTTGAGTTAAAACTTTGAGTCCAAGATCATTCCTTAGATACCTTAGAAGTCTAAACATTGTTGAAACAGACGCATACAAGTGGAAATTTTCAAATTAAACCTAGATCTAAATTTTTTAAGGTGCCTAAATCATCAATATCCATCACATCTTTGCTTGTACAACTTAGTTTCATCTTCAGGATTTGTCATCCTTTAATCACGAAACTATGTCATGCAAGATCAAATCAAATTTGGTCTAATCAATAGAATTTGTCATTCTATTTGACTTAGTTGTAATCTTTGGCACTATTTCAAACTTAGATCAAAGCTTAGTCTAAATCATAACACTTGTATGCCCGTCCAAACAAGATCACAAAAAAGGAGACTCAAGGACAAGGAACTTGGAACACCCAAATTTGAAACAAAAAACATAGGAAGTCTGAGTAATGAGGCTTTCGTTATCAAAACTTCCA
>VDFB02365250.1:0-14925 GCA_007258455.2 Sequoia sempervirens
TTATTCTTTTTAAGAAAGATGATTTCTTATCTTCTCTTCTTTTTGATTTCTTATCTTCTCTTCTTTTTCCTCCTTCATAATAAAATAGAAAAATCTTATTTTTAGGGTTCTTCTATTTTCTCTTCAATTTCATCTTTCCTCAACCATTCGATCTACCAGGAATTATCACAACTGTCAATCGAGACATCCAATCAAAATCATTTGAAAAACTCTATAAATACCTGTGTGAATCCAAGCATTGGTAATAGGCAATTAATTAGAGTTTATGCATTTAGTTCATTTAGCATTTTAATATCATAAGCATCATCTTTATTTCAAGTTTATTATTTCAAATCATCATCATAGCTTAATCTTGCATCTACATCATAGCAAAGTCTCATTCTTTAGGAAGATAGTTTGTTGAGCCTAGCCTACAATCTGAGAACACAAAAGCTAGAATCTACAAAAACACCAAAGATAGAGGACAATAGGACGACAATGGAAGCAGGATACTGAGTTTGCAATTCTTTACTCTTTGTATTTTGCTTTGATATAATGTTCTATTGGTGTGTTTGAACAGTTATTTTTAATTCATTTACACATTCTCATATTTTTCATACAGACATTAAATGGCGCCCACCGTGGGGCCTATGCCCCTATTTTAGACTTCTTTCTTGCAAGTTTTTCTTGCAGGTTTATTTACAGGTTTTCTGGCATTCGGCAGCGCATCGAGAAGATTCAGAAAATTTTATTTTTGCAGGTATTTCGGCGCATCTGAAGACTGTTTTGGCGCATTTGGGAATTTCTGCGGCGCATCTGGGAAACATAGTGGCACATTCGTCTATTTCTGCGGCGCATATAGGAATTTAGTTAGCGCATATAGGACTTTCTTTAGCGCATTTAAAGTTGTTTCAGAAAATCTAAGAAAATTTCTTTGTATTTAGAATAGCGCATATAGGTTCTGTTTTCACGTATCTAGGTAACAGAGCGGCACATTTGTATTCTGTTTTAGCACATTTGGGTAACAGAGTTGCGCATCTAGTCTCTGATTATGTGCATCTGGGGGACAGAGTTTCACATTTGAATTGTAACCGAGATTATGAGTCTGACGCCTTCTACAGATAGAATTTCTTTCATTTTTCTTGTTGGGTTTTAAAAAGAATCAATCTAGGGTAGCCACCACATCTTTATCATGCAGTTAAAACGAACCCCATGTCTATTGTGAAGCAAAATCTTCGCTTAGAATAAATCACTTTTGATTTTGGTGCATTTAAAATAAACTTGTCTACTCTTCTTGACTGTGCTTGAAAGTGGTAGGTGATTATGCTCTCACCCTGTGCAAACTAGGTGATCAGAAAACCAGACCCACTTTTCCCTGTGTAACCTTGATTTGATAATCGAAGTATCCTCTCCCCTTGCGCACTTGTGCGATCCTGGGTGCAAGAGAAATGGTTATTGACTCTAGAAATTGGGCCTGCCTTAAGGGAAAAAGTACTCACCTTAAGGGACGACTCAAACCGGCAACGAAGCTAAGGCCAAGCTACCCCCGACCGGTATATAAATGTAAATCTTAAGGGAAAACCTAAGGTTGCTTGTCTTGAGGATGTGTCATACGGGGATTGTACTCCCATAAACCCTGTTGAGCTTAACCTCTTGGTGGAGTGCCACCTTAATGGTGATTAATCTCTTGCCCCATGTATGGCCACTCGAACGGGGGTCCCGAACTAAATACCATTGTTTAGAAAGCCAAAAACCTTTATTTGCTAGTCCAGCACCGGTCGGTGTGAAGCCTTCCACACTTTCGCAGTCAATAGTAGAGGTGATCAGCTCACCATGGGAGTTTCATGGGGGTTGGAAGCTTGGTTGGCCTGAGAAGAGAGTGCACTGTAAGGGGAAGCCCGTGCAGCCAAGCTTCTGGATTCACACACTACTGATATGCGGTTGGGGAAACCCATGTGGAGTCTAGAGGATATTGTCCTGGCCTAACCTAGGTTGTGCTTGTCTTATTCTGTGCTTGGTTACAAATCAACTTAAATTAGATTGTTTGCTATGATTTCAAAAACATTAATTTAGATAAAGGATCATCCAAAAACCAACATGAAAAATTTCAGCTGAAACTGGTCAAAACTATCTCTAGAAAACTGTTTTAGCGCATCTAGGGAAAATTGTAGCGCATTTAAACTCTGTTCTGGCACATCTGTGTTCTATTTCGACGCATTTAGGGTATTCTGCCATGCATATGTGCTATGTTTCTATGCATCTAAGGTATTTTGTAGCGCATTTGACTCTTTCTCCAGTGCATTTACCTTTTTCTGTAGCGCATTTAGGAAACAGAATAGCGCTTTTAGGTTTCTGTCACAGACCCAAATTTCTGAGATTTTACTCCCATGTTGAGAAAGTGGAAATCAACCAAGTTCACCAAGAAATCAGTTTTTAATAGGATCAAGAAGCCCAAAACAAACTTAAGTTACATAAAGACTTTAGATCGCAGAGAATTCCTGTATAAGAGTCGAGACGTCTTGCTTCATTATCGCACATTCCTCCATAGATACCAAGACTACATTAGGGGATTCACTAACGATTATGCTGTAGAACCTTTGGCTACCCAAGCTTATTATCAAAGATTAGCATTGTCTCAACGTCACAATCTTAATCAACCTCTTGAGTTTGAGAATATACCATAACCTTCAATTGAATATTCAACGCATCCTAATCAAATCCTTCAGTGACCTTTGATCATATCCGAGGATTTCTTACATATGCCTGTTTTTACAAGATCTCAACACAACAAGCTAGGAGAAACATCTCAACAAGAAACTTCCACACACAACATTCAAGAAGAAGGTGAACGTGATAGTCCTCTTTTTAGTGTGAGTCGCAATCCCCTTTTCAGTGACAACAATATGGCTGATAAAGAGGAAAATTCGTTACTTAAGAACAAAAACCTAAACAAAACTCTTGTAGATAGTGATGATGAGCAAGAGGAAGAACTTCAACTTAAAGAGGCGGAACAGAATCCCAAGTTTCTTAAAATCCTTGAATAGATTATACAATGTGACAAAGAGAAGTACTTTCTTTTCTTAGTAGATCAAGGAGCTAAATTTCCTAAAGACTTTGATACTAAGAAATTAAAAACCACAGAAGAAGAGCCATCCCTATCTAAATTCGCCTCCTTAGAAAAAGAGTTTAGAGAAATGCAGGGAACACTCAAAGAATTACGAGGAGGAACCACAACCAAGAAATACAATTTGGATGACATATGTCCTTATCCTTTTGATAGAAGTCTCAACATGATTCCATTTCCTAAACACTGTGAAATTCCCAAATTTGATCGTTATAATGGGAAATCAGACCTAGTTGACCATGTTAGAGACTTTTGAAACATGACATTGAAATTTTCCCACAAGGATACATATTTATTGTGATTATTTCCTTGAAGCCTGGGAGTCAACTCTATGGAATGGTTATCTAAGATTACACCTCCTGTTCGAACATTTGAGGAATTGATCAATTTGTTCAGAACACAATATGCCTACAACATCCAACACCATATCACCATGATTGATCTTTGCAAAGTTGCGCAAAAACCCGATGAATCTTTCACTACCTTTCTTCAAATATGGAGGAGAATGTTCGCTAGGTACCCACGACCTGTTCCTGAAAAGGAGAAAATGGTTACTTTCATCAATAGCCTCAACTCAGAAATGAGCTACCGCTTAAATCTACATTGTCCACCTTCCTTTGAGAAATTGATTGAGGATGCCATCACCATCGAAAGTGCTTTGGTCAAAAGAGGGACAATAAAACTTGATAGGGACAACCCTAGCTCATCTAACCATTACAACAATCAAGACAAGTCTAAATTTTGGACCCGCAACAAGAACGTTGTAAATGATGGTGTTGTAGATGCAAATCATATCACGACTAGGCCATTTGTCCTGAGCACTCCTCATAACAATAATTACAACAACGCCAATTCAGTCACAAATCTAGGAAACAATCATCCCCCTTCAACGAACAACAATCAAGGGACTGCCAACAACCAAAACTACCAGGGAAACAACAACAACAACACTTTAGGGAATACCTCAAACACAAAACCACAACGCTTTCCATTTTTCTCCAATAGAAGAACTTTCACTCCACTAGGACAATCCTTAGAATCTACTTTCAAAGAGGTTATGGAAAAGAATGTCCTTATGTTACCACCGCAACGCAATTATGAACCTAGTGTAAAACCTCCATCATGGAATGAGGCCTATTTTTGTGACTACCATAGGTGTAGAGGTCATCATACAAACAACTGTCAAGGTTTGAAACATGCTATTCAAGATCTAATTGACAAGGGCATTATCACAGTAGAAGGACAACAGAAATCCAATGAAGATCACCAAGCATTTCACAATCCTCTACCAAATTATTAAAAGGGAGAGTTTTCTGACAAAAATGTGAACCAAATTGATGACAATGTAATCCGTCACCTCTATACAGACGATGAACGAGTCAATGTTATAAAAATCAAAGAGAAAGTGGACAATGAACAAGTGAATGTCACAACGAGAGCCCAGGCTAAAGTTATCTTAAAGGGTACCTCTTCAAAATCCACTGAGACCTTCCCTCAACATCAATATGACTTAGTTAACCAGCTTCGAAAAACTCTGGCTCAAATCTCCATTTTAGAACTCCTGAAGATTTCCCCTGCACAGAAGGAAATTTTAGACAAAGCCCTTTTTGAGACGACTGTATCCACGGATTTGGATGTGAACTGATTTCAAGCCATGGTAGGACATTTGTTCTCACCTACGTGTCTCTCATTTTCAGACAAAGACGATGTTTCCATGACTCATCCCCATAATTCATCTTTATACTTAGAGGTCATGATCCATAAGTTCCATGTTAAACGTGTTCTAATAGACAGAGGGGCCGGTCTAAATATATGTACCTTGAAGGTGGTTCAAGCATTAGGATTTGCCGAAGACTCCATTGATCCTAGAAGGAAGATTACCATTAAAGCCTATGATGATGAGGAAAGAACGTATAAAGGTCTAATCATGCTACCAATCAGAGTGGGACCTGTTATCAAAAATACCTTTTGTCAAGTTTTAGATCGAGATCTTGCATACAACATCTTGTTGGGTCGTCCTTGGATCCATGAAATGCAAGCTATTCTGTCCACTTACCATCAATGTCTTAAGTTTCCATATGACGGACAGGAAATCACTATACCAGCTGATAATTCAAACACCCAAACTTGTGCTAATGTCAAAGCTCATCAGGATACTTTGGTTCCAAATAATCGAGAAGCACTTGCTAATACTTCTCCTAAGCATGATACACAAATCAGTCAATTAACCAAAAACTTTGACAAGAAACTGTAGTTCAAGGAAAGTGGAGTTGGGGAATATTCCCTTTGTCTTGCTAATCTACCTACATCTCCTAGATCACATGGAAAGCCTTCTATTACACAACAACAGATATCAGCAGCATCAACATCGACGCAAGTACAAACAGAGCCCACTACCAAGTTCAATGGACAATTTATCAAAGAAAAGTTTCCCATGGGAGATCCTGAGGATACAACAATTCTGGATTGGCTCTATAAGGATGAAGAGGAAACAGTTCTAAATGTTACCTTACCAACAGATCAATATGGGAAAGGATATTCCATCATGCAAAAGATGGGATATGATAATGGTCCTCTTGGAAAAAGAAAAGAAGGCATAGTTGAGCCTATCCATCTCCCAGGACTTGCTGCATATGATAAAACTGGAATAGGCTATGATGCTACCCAATCTAAACAATCACAAGGTAATGTTTTCACACTACAAGAAGGTAAGAAAGAGACATGTTTGGCATCAATCCTGAATTGCATAGAAAATAATTCTGATACCGATTATGCTGAATATGAATGGGACACCATCCACAATAATGAATTTTGGAGGGACAAAGAGGTAGATGTCATACACAAGTTTATGCCCGCTTTAATCAAAGGAGAAGGTTCAGGGTCCCAACCACAAGAATCTGAACCACAAAGTAACTATGAGTCTAGTGATACTGAGTCAGATTTTAATGAACAAGACTATCAAGAGAATAGTACCATCCTTGACCAACCTCATACCTCGGATCCTACCGATAACTCTGTCTTGACCCTAACCATCGCTGATTTCACATGACCAGATGACATCCTACCATTAATCCATCCTGATCTCATTGACTGGGATCTAACCGAACCTATTGATATACCTATTTTTCCAAATGACGAAGCTATCATAAACTTCCTTTCCGCCGATGATGTAAAGGATTGTTCCACTGGTGATTTTCGGTATGAAGTCTTTAACTAGGAGAGTGTCAAGTCTCCTAGCTGCAAAAATAAAAATAAAGAAAAATGATCTAGTGGTGAAAACCAGAATTTGCAGTACTAGATCAAGAAAAAGATAAAATAAAGAGCGTATTAGATGGTGAAAACCTTTTTGAGGCACCACCTGATGGGACTCTTGACACTCTCCCGGAGCACTATCATGAGCGATCGCCCATCTTGGTTGAGCCTACAAAGGAAATCAATATTGCAACTACAGATAATCCAAGGATTTTGCAGCTAGCTGAATCAATGAAAGAAAAAGAAATCTCAGAGTTCATGAACTTTCTTAAAGAAAATCAAGTTAATTTTGCTTGGTCATATGCAGATATGCCAGGCCTTGATCCTGATCTCATTATGCATCATTTTTCTATCAAACCAGGATTTAAACCAGTAAAACAAAAACTCAGAAAGATGAATCCTCATGTAGCACTACTGGTTAAGGAAGAACTCAAGAAGCTCCTCGATGCAGGCTTTATAAGATCAATTGCCTATGCAAAATGGATCTCCAATATTGTACCAGTAGCAAAAGCAGACAAACGTGTAAGAGTATGCACTGATTTAAGAGATCTTAACAAAGCTTGCCCAAAGGATGACTTTCCGCTTCCAAGTATTGACACTATAGTTGATTTAACAGCTGGTCATGCCATGTACTCATTAATGGATGGTTTCTCTGGTTACAACCAAATCAAGATTGCACCAGAAGACCAAGAGAAAACATCTTTCACTTGCTCGTGGGGAACATATTGTTGGAATGTCATGCCTTTCAGCTTAAAGAATGCTGGAGCTACTTATCAAAGAGCTATGACTACGATCTTTCATGACATGATGCACACATTCATGGAAGATTATGTAGATGACATATTGGAAAAATCACACACCAGAGAAGGACACTTGGAGATACTATCAAAAATATTTACCAGATTGGAAAAATTCAAAGTTCGCCTAAACCCTAAGAAATGTGTTTTTGGGGTCACATCCGGAAAGCTACTAGGATATATTGTTTCAAAAAAGGGAATTGAAGTAGATCCTGCTAAAGTTCGAGCAATCGTGGAGATGCCTCCCCCAAAGAACATCAATCAATTAAGATCATTACAAGGATGACTTCAGTCTATCAGAAGATTCATTGCACAATTGGCTGACAAAAGTCTACCATTCACACATCTCCTACATAAGAATGTTCCTTTTAGATGGGATGACAAATGTGAAATGGCATTTCAACAAATCAAGCAGTACTTGATGAATCCACCAGTTCTTGTACCACCAAATCCAGACAAACCATTGATTCTGTATATTGCTGCAACTGAGACATCTTTGGGAGCATTATTAGCGCAAGAAGACCATGAAGGGAAAGAACATGCAATCTATTACATTAGCAGAACACTGACAAGTCATGAGCTTAATTACACTTTCATTGAGAAGGCTTGTTTAGCAGTCGTCTTTGCTTCACAGAAATTCTGACATTACATGCTAACTCATACAATTAATCTTGTTTCAAAAATTGATCCACTCAAGTATCTACTAAGCAAAGCATCACTAACAGGGAGGTTAGCAAAATGGGTCATGATTTTGAGTGAGTTTGACATCCACTATGTTGATCGCAAAGCGATCAAAGGACAAGTTATTGTGGATCAACTAGCAGACGCTCCTCTCCAAACAGAGCACCCCTTACACATTGAGTTTCTAGATGCTGATGTTTTCATGGCAGACTCTAAGTAGCTATGGTCCTTATACTTTGATGGTTCTTTTACTCAACATGGATCGGGGGCAGGCATTCTCTTCGTCACCCCTCAAGGACATACCATTCCTCGGTCATATAGGCTAATGTTTCCATGCACCAATAACATAGCCGAATATGAAGCACTAATCACTGGACTGAAAACAACATTGGAATGGAGGATCACCGAGCTACAAGTTTATGGTGACTCACAACTAGTTATTAATCAAATCAATGATGATTATCAGACCAAAGATGACAAGTTGGTGCCATACAAGAAGATGATTGATGACTTCAAGAATTACTTTGTGGACATTTAGTTCACACAAATTCCAAGGATTGACAAGAAAGAGGCTGACGCTATGGCTACGATCGCCTCATTGATACAACTCCCAGACAAATAGACTCGTTATGAATTTCTGGTGGAACAATTATTTACACCTGCCTATGACACGCCTAAAAGCCAAATTATCTGCCACCTAGTAGGATCCGATTCACCCTGGTATGGTAAGATTTATGCATACCTAAAAGATGATATTTTACCATTTGACTTATCCCGCAACCAAAAGCGTAACTTTATCTGACAATCCTCTCGATATACCCTCATTGCTGATACCCTTTATCGCCGTGGTCTTGATGGTACTTTACTTTGATGTCTTGAACGTGACAAATCCGACAAAGCTTTACAAGAAGTTCATGGGGGCATTTGTGGTACTCATTCGAGTGGACTAATCTTATCCAAGAAATTGATTAGAATGGGTTACTACTGGCCTACAATGGAAAGGGAATCATTCACTCTTGTTAAAACATGCTCAAAATGTCAAATTCATGGGAATCTTATTCATGCTCCTGCACAAGGAATTCATTCGTTTACACCCACCTGGCCATTCTCTCAATGGGGGTTAGATCTAGTGGGAAAAATTCACCCTTCTTCTTCAAATGGGCATAAGTTCATTATCACAGTGACATAATATTTCACTAAGTGGATTGAGGCAGTACCTCTCTCTAAAGTCACTGGAAAACAGATCTCATCCTTCATACTCAACTACATTATTTGTCGATATGGTATTCCTAATGCCATTATTACAGATAATGGTTGCCCTTTCAAAAATCAGGATGTTGATGAACTTTGTGAAAGATTCCATCTTCAGCACAGATATTCCATGCCTTACTATCCTCAAGGGAATGGCCAAGCAGAGGCCTCAAACAAGACTATACTAAAGATCTTGAAGAAGACTGTCAATGACTCAGGGAAGGATTGGCATGTTCAACTCAATCCCGCCTTGTGGGCTTATAGAACAAGTGTCTGAACGCCGACAAGAGCGACACCTTTTTCCCTCGTTTATGGAGCAGAAGACATATTGCCTTTAGAGGTAGAAATACCTTCATTAAGAGTATCACTGAAAGGTCTCATAACAGATGAGGAATACAGAGTTTCCCGACTCCAAGAGTTAGAACTCTTAGATGAAAAGAGACAGAGAGCACCAGACCATTTGAAAGCGTACCAACAGATGATGTCTCGTAGCTATAATCACAAAGTAAAGCCACGTACCTTTTAGGTGGGTGATCTAGTTCTGAAAGAGAACCCACACAATCAACAAGACAAAGAAAAGAAGGGAAAGTTTGAAACAAATTGGTTAGGCCCCTATGTGGTTATTGCAGTCTACAGTTTAGGAGCACACAAGTTATCAACGCCAGAAGGAGACCTATCTGATGAACCCATCAATAGTATACATCTTAAGAAGTATTATGTTTAAGTTAGAAAAAGTCCTGAAGAAATCAAAAAATAGAAGAAAAAGTCCTAAAGAAATCCAAAAATAGTAGAAAAAGTCCTGAAGAAATCCAAAAAAATAGCAGAAAAAGAACTGAAGAAATCCACAAACAGCAGAAAAAGTCCTGAAGAAATCCAAAAATAGCAGAAAAAGTCCTGAAGAAATACAAAAAAAAGAAGAGAGAATGTCATAGGGTGAAAACCTAGCAAACAGGTAGTCTATTGACAGCAAAATACAAAAAAATCAAAAGAGAATGTCATAGGGTGAAAACTTGGCAAACAGGCAGTCTATTGACAGAAAAATACAAAAAAATCAAAAAGAAATTAGAAAAATGCAATAAATACAAATAGTGAAAAATTGGAAAACAGACGCTATCTGTACCTCTCCATTTATTAGTTCCTGTTTTGCACTTTGTCTTTTCAAAGCTTCCCTTTTTCCGCACCTTTTTCACATCTTAGGGTCACTAATCGCATCATCCTGCCGCCATTTGCCTAGAGGGTTAAAAC
Organism: Sequoia sempervirens; assembly: GCA_007258455.2. Classification (NCBI taxonomy): domain Eukaryota; kingdom Viridiplantae; phylum Streptophyta; class Pinopsida; order Cupressales; family Cupressaceae; genus Sequoia; species Sequoia sempervirens. Next base: position 10,330 of record VDFB02365250.1, read on the forward strand.
GTCTTACCATGGCTTGATCATTTGTACATATTCCTTTCTGCAAGTTGTGTCAATAAACGGGGCAAAACTCAACTGGGGGCACTTAACTTTCAGAGCATACCAAAACAGCTAGACCATGACATAAGATCTGATCATGCAAACAAACAACAAACTCACACAACAACTTTATCTGATCATGACACACTTTTCAGCAAGATATCATATCATTGTCTATTGGATGATCCAAATATCTGAATAATGTATGAAATAACAGTATTACATGTTTGACCAAAAGTTGTTTGATTTTTGATATCATTACTCTGGAGCACACTCAATGATGTACTGAACTAGAGTGGCAAGGAACGAGAATGATTTTTCTTTTGTTTGCTGTCTAGAGGTTAACAGTCAATCTGATGCAAATACGTCATAGGACATGATGACCAAAGCAATATCATCGATGACAGTTCCACATTTTCATCAGAACAGTGGTTAATCTTTGTCTGTTTATGCAAGAAATGCTCAGGTCATCTCGGTTCAATTATACCTCGATGCTTGTGTTCACTTGCTATATCAAAATTCACGAAAGTTGCACTCTGGTCATCATTGGCGCTAATTTCCCCTCTGATGCTTGTACATACTTCCAACATTTCAAAATGTTCTATGATGATTCAAGAAGGCTTATAACTGGCTCAACAAACTGGTTAGTTTCATATAGTTGCATATTCATTAGATCATTGCATATATCTGCATATTGGATTCACATCAGTATTTTGCAAGGCTGAATGAACGCATTAACGGTTGTCGTATAGTTTTGAGTCTTTGTGGAGGACATTTGGACATTTGATTCATTGCATCCATTCAGGGTTCATTTATCATTTTATCATTCATTTTATTATCTTTATCTTTATCATTCCCATATCATTTATTATTCATTATCATTCTCATCATCATCATCCTTCTCACATATCATTTCATGTATCATTATCATTTATCATTTTACCATTTAATCATTTCATCATTGTCATTATCATATTTTCATTATTCATTTATCATCATAATCATTCATTTACCATTCACATTTATCCTCATTCATTTATCATCTTCATCATTACCATATTATTCAATATTCATTTTATCATCTCATATCATTTCATTTACCATCATTTTTATCATCTCATATCATTTCATTATCATTATCATTTCTCATTTTACCATTTATCATTTCATTATTTAATCATTGTTATCATCACATATCATTTCATTATCATTATCATTCATCATTTAATCATTTTTAACATCTCATATCATTTCATTATCATTATCATTCATCACTTTACCATTTATCATCTCATATCATTTCATTCGCATTTATCATTTTATCATTCATTTCATTACCATTCACATTTATCATTTTATCATCATTTCATTATCATCATATTACCATTTTACATATCATTTATCTTTTCATCATTATCCATACCACATTCATTATCTATCATATCATGATGCATTTCATACATGGAAAATTCAAAAAATTAACATCTCACATATATACATACATCATCACAAAATCATTGCATTCACATCATAATTACTACACCATCCTGCATCATAATGATTAGTCCGCAAAAATAATAACATATCACAATCCATCTCATATCATAAATGCATATAAATAATATCCATATCATATCACAAATGCATCCACAAAAACATCATCAAAAACATCGCCGCTGCATATCATCGCTCATCAAAATAATACAAATGTCCAAATGTCCAATGAAGCTAACAAGGTCAGAACATCATACATACGACATGCTCAAAACTCAATATACATAACAAATCAGCCCCAAAATGGCTAACTGGTGGATGCCCCTGAAGGAGCCGGTCTAGAAGGAGGTGGCCTACAACTCGTACCTGCATCAGGATCCCCTCGAGGCCCTATAACCTCTCTACCATGTGTCGATGTCCAGGATCGGGTCCTCGTCCTACTGTGTGATTGGGGATATGGCTCTCACCGCTCGGGAGGGCATAGCTCCTCGTAACGAACTCTATAGTACTCGGCCTCCCTGGCAGCCTCGAACCCCTCTACAATGACCTCTCGTAAGGAGGTACTCTCTACGGTACCCATCAGCCTCTGTGCTACACCCTCGGCCTCCAGTGCTCGCCGTCTAAGGGCATCCCTCTCCGCTATCAACTGTGACACCAGGGAATCTGGGGCAGGTATCTGTGCCTATGCCTGTGCCTGTGTCTGGGCTTGTGCAAGCTATGCCTATAACTGCACTATCATGCTCTGAGCCTGCACTAACTGACTCTGAAGCTGTGCCTGCTGCCCCTGAAAGGTCTGCACCTGACCTCACAAAGCATCTATCTATGCCTGCTAGGACGAAGTTGTCACCCTAATCACTGTCTAAGGCCTAACACTGGATCTGGACCGCCGAGGAATAGGTACTCTGCCTAGGCTGTCTAGCCTCTGCTGCCTCTCCTCATCCCCGTCATCTCCATCATCTCCGTCATCTGAGCTTCTCTCCTCCTCCCCATCTCCACTCTCCTCACTCTCCTCTCCCTCCTCCTCCTCTCCTCCACCCATAGCCTGCTCCCCTCCACCCATAGCCTGCCCCCCACCGGCCACACCTCCCTATATCCCTGCTCCTGGCTGTGGTGCTACTCTGATCGCCCGTGCCTCATCTGGCATTGTGAACCGTGGAAATGGATGTGTGTGAAAGTACTGGGCATAATCATCTGTCATCCCTGCATCCAATACCTCTGGCCTATTCACCCATACCTCAGGTTGTAATGAGATGTACTTTTTATACGCTGCCTGGTATGGAATGCATGGCCCCCATCCTACATCCCCCTTGCACCGCCCATAATGAGCAACGCCCTGGGGCATCCCCTGAGTGAATCCAAACTACCTCAGAACATGTAGTGCCAGAAATCTCTCAATAATAAAGGGCATCCGCCCTATCAAGTATCGTGGTCTGCACACAAACGACATCTCTAGGTGATCAGTCGCCCATGCCTCTCAGTCTGTGTAGGGCCTCCATATCACTGAATCCACATCATCCAAAACTCGCCACCAGTATTCTACCTTGCCCAGCCTCTGCTGGACAACTGCGCTAGAATAAGCATAGACATACGGCCTCCCTGCTGGTCTCACCCTAGTACAAAGTGGTCTTGTGATAGCAATGTGCTCCCACGCCCAGATCCGCAATAATGTAACTCCACTCGCCAGGCTGGTGGATCCTCTGTACACAATCCGATGTAGATCATGGTACATGTCCGCTAGGACACAGCTACCCCAGGCAAATATCCGTGGCTGAGTGATCATCCACTCTAGCATCCTCCCCCAACCCACGGCGAATCCCTTGGACCGATGGTCCGGTCCAAGGAAACCTCCAACAAATGCTGCCAACACCACAACTAGAGCCGGATACCTGCTGAAATCATCCTAGTCTATCCAGTAACCATAAATACCAGGATCGCCACATATCCACTGCAACACCTCGGTCCCACCAATCTCCTTGTGGTCATAAACCACAAGGGCACCAACAACCGGAATCCCTAGAATCCGATACACGTCCTCGGGCATCACACTCATCTCACCCGTCGGTAGGTGGAAGGTGTTATGCTCTGAATGCCATCTCTCGGTCAAGGCTGTCAATAGCCCCTTGTTGACCTGAATACCTCACGACATGGTCAACAGCGGCCCCAATCCACAGTCTACTATCACCTGTAGCTCTGCAGGAGTCAGCTCTCCTATCCGCTCCCAACATAAGGGGAACCGCTCTCTGATCTGGAGGCTTTTGAAAGCCTCCTATTTTGTTCATCCATCACAAACAAATTCATCAAATCAGACTCATATCACATAACATATCAATGACCTATATCAAGTGTTACATCAATCTATCAGCATGTCCAATCAATCTACTCTATCATCATTTACTATTTGTTTTTCTTTTCAGGAAAGCAAATTTATCAACACATATCATTTTCTGTTTGTATTTCAATCATGAATGCAAATTTTTATCTTCATTTTACTATTTGTTTTCTATCGCAGAAAGAAAATTTATCAAAATATCTACTCTTTGTTTTTCAATCGCGAGAAGCAAAGTTATCAAATTCAAATCACTCAATCAATCATTCAATCTACTCTTTGTCATTCGTCACAAAGTTATCAGCTATCTACTCTTTGTTTTCTATTTTGAAAGCAACGTTATCAGTTCTCTATCAGATTTTCTATCCTATCAACATGATGATTCTACAATTTATCTATCTATTGACTAAGGAAGCAATTTTAATCATCATTTTTCATCACACAGGCATTCTGGGGAAATTTTCCTAAATGCGCAATTCTGTCGCCCATATGCACTAAAAACCCATATGCGCTAAATTTTTTCTCAATTGCGCTACACTATTTCCTAGATGCGCAAAAACCCCGTATGCGCAACTCTGTATCTCAGATGCGCTACTATAACTACCCGATGGGCAACTATAACATTTTTGGACTAAACCCTAAATGCGCAGTTCGTGCCCTAGATGCGCTAAATCTCCTGCCTAGCCAATTTTGCCCTATATTGTCAACTCTATCTATCGGATGCGCTAAATGATCAGTTT
>VDFB02365251.1:0-18862 GCA_007258455.2 Sequoia sempervirens
CAAGATTATTTGCTATTGATGTACTTATGTATCATTCAGACTTGGCTTGTGAAGCCCATTGTATATGTATATACATTTTGACATTCTTGTTGAAACTTGAAATGGAAGTATATTTTGAAAGTATTTAATGTATCATTGGTTTTGAGAGGTTAAAGTTTTATAACTTAGAAAAGATGTTCTATTAGAAGGATTGATTCCTCCATGTGAGGATGAATATATGTATAAGAGAAAGTCATTGAAACACTTATGTTTTGATACATTACATTGATGATATTATTTTATGAAATGCAATTTAAATTCTCTTTATTTCATTTGGAAGAGTTATGAGAAATGTTGACTTTTCGGAAACCTATTTATAATGGTTTGAATAAATTTAGAACACTCTTAATTTCTCTTTAATGCTGTGTTAAATGGTTTGAAAATTACTCTTAATTTTCTGAGCGCTACATCTTGGTATCAGAGCCATAGGTTCAACACTCGGACCTTGAGACTTCTACGCTATAGGTTGCAATGTGAACCTGTTGATGACCTAAATTTCTAAGAGCATCGAGTGAATTAGCACCCTATCTTGGGTTGAAGATTTCTTTGATGGGTTGGAACCTCAATGAGTTTTGGAAGTTTAAGTTGAGAACCAAAAAGAATAGACATGGAGTACTCATCAGTTTAGTGACATTTTCAAAAGAATCCTTAGTAGGAAAATGTCATGATCAAAGCAAGGATTGGAGATTGTACCTTTAAAAAGGGTTGAGACATTGTGATGGATATATCTAAGCCAAGATGGCTAAGACATGATGACAACCCATGAAGTGATGATGTAGAATAGAGAAATATTGAGAAAAGAGGTCTCTTGAGGACATAAAAGGCGAATGACTATGATCTAAAAGGTTAAGTTACAAGGTTACTAGAGGTAAAAATAAAATATGCATATATTAAGACAAGTAGAAAGAACAATCACCTACGACCATTAATGATTAAGATGATACTTTAAGGAAGAAGAGAATCCAAGAAGGATGTCTGCAATGGTAAAGGTATTTGATTATGAGAAAGCTGATTTTTAGGGGATGTTTGTTCTTTCCTAATCGGGATGTGTGTATGATCCTTGAGATCTTTAGTAAATACAAGTTAAGCCTCCTTAGGAGTCTTCGATATGGTCCTAGGAGAAGAATTTTGTTCAGATAAGTTATCATTGTTAGCCTTATTGACAGGGCATGAGTTTTGATCTTGTGAGACCTTATGAGTCCTATATGCTGGATTTATATAAATGATATATTTATGAATATGCACTTTGCATATATTGTGTGAGTAATGCACTCTTGTGTAATTTATATTTGGTGTGAGGAATGCATCGTGTGAGTTAGGCACTTTGCATATATATATATACATGTATAATGTGCGAGTAATGCACTTATGATTGTCTATGGTTAGTGCGAGTAAAGCGCTCAAGCTTGTTCTTCATATTATGTTAGAGATGGTATACTTACCTTGTGTGAGTGACACACTTGAATAATTTTTGTTTTCATATCCCGTGTGTGTGTTTTGGCATATTTATTTGTGCGAATGAGAACTTCAGGTAATTAATGTGTGAATGTTGTAGTAATGTGTTATCCATATGAATGGTGTATATCTATAAAGTGGGAATTGGTAATTGCTTTTCATTGTGAATGAAGCATTTGGATACCATGGGTTGTGGAAGTTCGCTAGTGGTTGACCATGTGTGTCATTACGTGGCGATTGAAGTTCCTTGAAAGGAATGCAATTTTGTTGTTTGGCATCTTCAACGATGTTGGATGATGAAGTAGAATGGATCTTGTTTTGTGTGACTGGGTCTTAGATGACTCACTATACACCATGATTGAATGTGCTCTCTTACTTACCTCGGATTTTGAAACCTAGGTATGGTTGGGTATTGTACTCCCTCTCTGATGACTAGAGTTAGTCACACAGTTCATATGTTATGCAACTTGAAAAATTTGATATCTTATTTATTTATTTACTTATTTATTTTATTGTTTTTGTTCAATGGCGTATAGGCCAAAGTTGAATTTTTATTTATATACATGAGTAAGTATAGCCATCAAATTTTCGATACTTTTTTTTATCTTGCGACCATTATGGTCATGTGTGGATTATTGTTGAAATGGTGCACATTTTATGCCTTATTGTTGAAATCGGTTTTTCTTTTTCTTGGATTTGATTTAATTTTTCTAAATGGTGGCTATGCTTGAATGTTTTAAATTGATGGTCGAGTTTCATGTTATGTGCTCTATCATGTCCATGATGGACCTCTGATAGATTGTATGGAGGGGTATAATACAGAGAATGCTTCAGTTCCTGGTATGTATGTTGATAGAATTACGATAGATTGAATTCCTTAATACGCTGTCTGATACAAGTATTTAATTTTGAAATAATAAGAAAGTTTTGAACACTGGTGTTGCTATGGGGCTATTATTTTTGTATATCTTGTTGGTATTACTATATGAGAGGACACCGTGTCCAGATAGTACAAAGGAAATTTGAGAATATGCTTTATGGATTGATTCCTAAGTATATCCCTTGAGTTTTGAGGAAGAACTTGTTTTGTTTATATTGATATAATAGGTAGTAGTAGGAGGATATTAGTTGAGAAAGCAAAGTGGTTGTGTAGTAAGCTTCAATTAAGGTGGATGAAATGGAACACAAATGGAAAGTAGGGAGGTGTTGCAGGTGGTGAAAGGGTAGAGCAAAGAAACACTTTGGCAACATGTATTGTTAGATCAGAAGAAGATATTTTAGGATGGATAAGGGCATAGGAATGGAAATTCCTCATAGCTATGTATTAATTAATAAAATGTGAGATGTTGTGGTAAGATAAAGTTTGAATGTAAGAATGAAAGACTAAAATGACAATAAAATAGCAATGAAAGTTGAAAGGGAGGAGAAACCCTTGAGATAAGAAAAATAGTGGGGGATGAGAAGAGAAAGGCAAGATTGGAAAAGTTGATTGAAGTCGATATATAGAGTGAATTGTTAAAAGGGGGTAGAACTAAAAATGGATGGGAAGTTGCTCAAAGATGTTCTAAACTAGAATAAACCAATAGCTAGAAATGGAAGTAAAATATGGATTGATTAAGGAATACCTAATAAGTAAGGTGAAAAAGATGAAATCAATGAAGTGTAATTCAAGTAAGATGAAGGGCACTAAATATACAAGAAGAGAAAGTTCAAAAATCAGAATTGTCAAAGGAATGGATTGCAAATGTCCTAGTCTCAGAATAGTCAGTGTGTATGATGGTTGGATTGGACCTTGTTGGAGCACCTTTGCAGTTGTTTTTCTATTTGTAATTTATATAGGTGAAGTAAATAAATTGGATAATAATAGATAATCTGGGTTGAGCCTTCTCGAAGGTAGGAAACCTAAGAAGGGATGATTTAAAGGAAAGAATGTTCATTATGGTACTAGACTTTGGGAAAGTTGATGATTGAGGATATGGGTCATGTAGAATCCATGAGATTTTTGAAGAACAAAAAGTTGAGATGCCTTAAGGGGCCTTCAATGGTAAGGATGTTTAGATAAGTTTTGTCTTGCAGACAAGGTATGAATGATTGATAGGGTGGACCCTGTATGTTTGATTGTTTTTCTTTTAGTAAAGGTACTTACATGTGTATGAAATGAGAATGGTGCTTGTGCAATAATGCACTTCTCATGCTTTGTGCAATGACACTTCTGTATGGGTGTTTGTACTCATAGCATAGAAAATTGTTTCCTTAACTACACTGATACTTATGCTTGAATGAGAAATGTTCTCTATACTTATACTAATAAGAGTGAATAAATTCTTAAGCTCGAAAGATGTGATGTTATTCTTGTAAGCTCTGGTGCAAGAGCTATTTGTTACTTGGATATATAATTGGATGGTAGTAATACCATATGTGTGGTGTGCATGACTGGCACACTTAGCAGGATTCAGGGGTGGTGCTAGCGGAGCCCACCAGGATTCTGGGAGGCACAACGTTAAGTTGTGGAACCATGATATTGTGGAGTACAGGGTCCAGTGGGACCAATATTAGATGGATAAATCATAATACCACCTAGGAAAATACAGATGACATTAACAAATCTTTTCCTCATTTGAGATTATAGCTTACTTTTCTTTTGATGCATATTGTGACTATGATACAAAGATACTTCAAACTCCATTGTGTGGATTTTCTTTTAGACATCGAGACGATGTCTCTTCTCAAGGGGGGAAGGATGTCACGTCTCATACAATGACTTATTTTGACCATTGACTTATTTTGATCATGACTTATTTTGACCATTGACTTAGTTTGACCATGACTTATTTAGATAATGTTTGACCATGACCTTATGAGATTTAATATATGAAGTGTGATATGTGTTAAGAGCAATGCTTTAATATAATTGTTTTCTTTTAAGAATTATGAATGCATTCATATAAATGATGAGTTAATTATTGTTTCTACAATGGTTACTAATACTCTTTTGTTTTGCACGCCTGAGTGCATCTGAGTGGCAGGTGATCGAAGGCCAAGGAGATCGAAGGCCAAGAGTGTGATTGAGGAAAAGGAGGTTAGCTTCTCGACAGGGTAGAGGAGGAGAAACTCTCGGTTATGCACACACCACTTACATCATGTAGCTGCATTAGGTGATGTTCATTTTTACAATGTGATTGCGTGAAATGATTAGCATAGCAAATTTGAAATATGGTTAAATTAAATCATGAAATAATATGGCTTATTCTATTTCCTTATTTCTCATTATATATATTTGAGCAACAAAAGGTTAAATATGTTTTTGTTAAAAGAAATGTATTTGAAAATTAAAAAAAATTAAAAAAAAGAATAAACATAATATAAATCTGTTTTGCATAAATGAATTTTCAAAAATTGCATAAAAGGGATATAAATAATTCTGTTTTGGGATATATGGTGATATTTTTTTTTCAAAAGAATGAAGAATGAATAGCCTGAGAGAGCATTGGGCTCTGGAAAATTCTGTCTCAAAACCAACAAATTGCTGGGCATGTGGCAATCCTTGCAAAACTGCTGTCAACTGGAAATTTTATGCATGATCCTCGAGAAAGAGGAGGAGGCTTTAAGAAAGAGGAAAAGACTTTGATTGAATACATCGCAGAGCTCTGGAACAGAGGAAAGAAAGGAGGTACTGTTGAACATCTGCAAATAGAACCAAATTTTACCAGGTTCTCTTCATTATGCCTTCTTTTAACTTTATTTTAAAAAAACTGCAGTAAGGAATTGAATTATTCCCTGTTTTAGAGTACAAACAACTGAGAATTCTTTCCAATTTCGTTTTGAAATCTGGGTAACAGCTTATCATTCTGTGTAGCAATTATAGAATACCCATTCCTTCCTCAGAATTAGGGTTTTCGTTCTATGGCAAGTCTGCATTTTTCTCAAGTGTAATTACATGTCTCCATATCTGTTTGTTTAAAAATTCTGTCATCTTAATAAAAACCAAAATGGCTTGAGATAAATCCGAATGCAGTTTATACTGGGCGAATGCCTTTCTTTTTTCTTGAGTTTTGAAATTGCTGTGGGAATTAATTTCCCCTGCCCTCCCCATGGGAAGGTCGTGGACTGTGGAGGGCACGAGCCCTCACAGCCCGCCCCCTCCCCATGGGAGGGGCAAGGGCTTTCCTGAGCCCCCTTTTGGTCGCTCAATGCCAGTAAGGAAACTATGTAAAATACCCTGTTATGTGTGCACGGCCAGTAAATTCGTTGCACAGATTTGAAAACCAGAATTTCTTACTTCGAATTTTACACAGCTGAACATGAATTTCTTCACACACACACATGTATATATATATATATATATATATATATGTATACCTATATATATATAAAAATAGATACCCATGCATTGTGTGCCAAATACAAATTGAAACAGGAAACTCTTTCCCAGAAAAGTAGTATGAATTCTGTTGAATATATATACAAATATCTCTGAATTGATAAACCTGAAGCAAGGACAGAAATATCTTGAAAGTAGTATGAATTCTGTTATATAAATATCTTTGCATTGTTAAAACTGAAGCAAGGACAAAATTGTCTTGAAAAGCCATGTATCAGAAAGTAGAATGAATTCTGTTAAATATATACAAATATCTCTGAATTGTTAAACCTGAAGCAAGGACAGAAATGTCTTGAAAAGCCATGTAACAGAAAGTAGTATGAATTCTGTTATATAAATATCTTTGCATTGTTAAATCTGAAGCAAGGACATAATTGTCTTGAAAAGCCATGTATCAGAAAGTAGAATGAATTCTGTTGAATATATACAAATATCTCTGAATTGTTAAACCTGAAGCAAGGACAGAAATGTCTTGAAAAGCCATGTAACAGAAAGTAGTATGAATTTTGTTATATAAATATCTTTGCATTGTTAAATCTGAAGCAAGGACAGAATTGTCTTGAAAAGCCATGTATCAGAAAGTAGAATGAATTCTGTTGAATATATACAAATATCTCTGAATTGTTAAACCTGAAACAAGAACAGAAATGTTTTTGAGACACCATGTAAACTGGAAAGTACCTTGAATATGTTAAAAGGAATACAACATGAAATGTGAATGAAAGATTATCTTTCAAACCTCAGAATTTCTGAATAAATTGCATTGTATCAGTATATTATTTTTACTCTGTAACCTGTATTGAAATAGGGAATTAAAACTGTCAGTCAGCTTGAGCTTGGTAAGAATAGAAATGCATATTGAAAACAGAAAACACTGTTCTTACTATCAATTAGTGCACTGAAAATTATCAAGATATATATATATATATATGTTCTTCTTTAGAACAGAGTCTTTATCCAAATCAAAAGGGGACACTTACCAAAGAATAAATGACATCTTACAACTGAATTACAAAGAATGTTCTGAAAATTCACTTCTTTTAGAATTGATTGAATGATGGAAGCCTGTATGAAAATATATAAAGTTTATGTTAAGTATTTATTTTTACTTCACTATGGTAACTTCCGGGACAGGGTGCCGAAGGTGGGCAAACAGAGACGGTAGTATTACCTTTTCTAATTCTACCATTTACTTGTATTATTTTGCTTGGCCAAGCACTGTACCATTGAAATAGATGGATTGTTTATTTTAAAAGCCTAGAAATTTATATTAGTCTCTGCCACCTCCTGTTGCAAGAAATGTGTTTATTTCATGTTAGAAATGCATATAGGCATCAGGCACGCACCGAGAGTGCCCTCCTGTTTTACCGTTTCGGGTTGCTAGGCTCCTTTATGCAGGGCCGGGGATTCCTTCGAGTTAGGAAGGGACCCGGGGAAGTCATGGACTTCGTGGTTGGGCGGAAAAGGCGCCTGAATCACATTCTTGGCCCCAGCTCGCAAGAAGACCAAGGTGTCACGGCGGTTGGTGGATCCAAGATTATTTGCTATTGATGTACTTATGTATCATTTAGACTTGGCTTGTGAAGCCCATTGTATATGTATATACATTTTGACATTCTTGTTGAAACTTGAAATGGAAGTATATTTTGAAAGTATTTAATGTATCATTGATTTTGAGAGGTTAAAGTTTTATAACTTAGAAAAGATGTTCTATTAGAAGGATTGATTCCTCCAAGTGAGGATGAATATATGTATAAGAGAAAGTCATTGAAACACTTATGTTTTGATACATTACATTGATGATATTATTTTATGAAATGCAATTTAAATTCTCTTTATTTCATTTGGAAGAGTTATGAGAAATGTTGACTTTTCGGAAACCTATTTATAATGGTTTGAATAAATTTAGAACACTCTTAATTTCTCTTTAATGCTGTGTTAAATGGTTTGAAAATTACTCTTAATTTTCTGAGTGCTACACCCTATCTCTATCTCTCCATATTTAAATTCTTACATATGTTTCTCTATCTCTATCTCATTATCCATCCATCTCTCTTTACCCCTAAATCTTTCCTTCCCTCTATCCCTCTCTATATATCACTTCCTATCTTTATATTTATATTTCTTTCTCTCCCTCTCTCATTCTCTCCCTCTCTCCCCCTCTTTATATATTTATCTATTCTAGATCTATATCTATCCCTTTTTCCTCTCTCTTTATATCTCCCCCCCCTCTCTCTCTCCATATCCCTCTCCTCCATCTCCATCTCCATTTCCATCTCCATCTCTATCTCTAACTTCCTCTCTATCTCTATCTCCTTATCTCTCTCTCTCTCTCCCATATCTCTCTCTTTTTGTCAACATATCTCCCTCCCTCCCTCTCTCCCTATTTCAAAAATATCATTAGCCTATTGGTAATGAAGCCTTATTATCTTCCTAATTCAAAGGTTGTGTTTTAGTTGTGTTCGATCCTTATAAGTATATGCATGTTTGATTTGAAGCTATCACTTCTCCATTAAGACCTTGTTGCACAAACAATTTTTTTTTTAAATAGCCTACCAATTGACCTCATGTATACTACACAAATTTATGTAAATAATAAACCAAAAAATCTAATTGACCATCCACACTTCTTTGGAGTACCCATTGCACACCAAGTGTGATCGCTAGTTATTATATTTTACAAAAAATATTTTACTACATTGAATTTATCTTATCTAATTAATCATTGCACTTTAAACAAAGAAATAAAGTGAAGAATTAGATATTGTTTCTAATTTTCCACTAATATTCAAAGTGTATTTAAATCATATTATAAAGGCTTTAACGATTGAGAATGTGTTAGCATGATGCAAGACTTATGAAAAAGATCTAACCATTCGATGAACCCAATATAAAATAAAGGTCAAAAACAAAAAAAAAATCAAATTATTATATTTAATAAATAAAAAACTATTATATTTTTAAAAAACATATTTAAATGCATTGAATTTAGCTTATTGAAATAATTATTGCAGTTTATACAAAAAAAGAAAGTAAAGAATTAAATATTGTTTCTAAATTTCCACTAATATTCACAATTTATAGCCAATAGTGGCATGGTGTGATGGTTAAGTTGTTGTGGTGTTTTTCTTGCCATTAAGGTTCAAACCCCACTAGTATGTTATTGTTGAATGTTTAAATTAGGGATGAGGTCCCCTGTTTGTGACCTCACCGGATCATAGCTCTAGGTCAAAAGCATTTACCCCTCCTTTAAAAAACTAAAAATAAAATATATTCACAATTTATAAATTATATTATAAACATACATAACAATTAATTTAATGTTTTTAATGTATACTCAATATTATTCAGTTTCAAACATTATAATAATATATACATACCATCATTAATAAGCACTATTTTTCCCTCTTCCTACACAAAACAAACATTTATTTCAAATTGCTTTTCTTCTTAGTTCAAAGCATTTCACATTTACATTCTACTTTACTTAGTGTCAAATACTAAACTCTACCCATACAAATTCTAAATTAAAAAAATACATTTGCATATGCTAGTTCTATTTCTTAAAAATAACTTTTTTAAATCATGTTTTTCAAAATCATAATAGACCAAATAATAATAAAAGTTATTTTGACAATACTAGCCATATGACGTTGTCAATTCAACATGATGAACTCACTCAAAAACAATAACTAATTTATTAAATCCATTTCAAAATGTTTTTCATTTTTATTAATTATTATTTAAAATAAAAGTAAGCTATACATCCATTTCAAATGTAGCAATAATTATTTAGAATAAAAGGGCATCCAGCATGCTGGATGGCACGGCGATATAGAGATCAATCATTACTATATACTTCATGCTGTAATGATTACTCTTACCATCTGATGAGATGTAAATTCTCTCGTGGTCCTCTAAGCACGGAAGCAAATTTAGTTAATTTCAATCCGCCTAACAGTCTACTTCATAGACTTAAGAATCGCGCTTCCAGATTCCTATTCGAAAATGACAATGCTACTTTACTTCTCACCACCCTCTTAAGACTAAGAATTGCCTAAAAGTTTCATAAATTTCCTGTTCAAAGTATTGTACGGGGACGGTGTGAAGGCACTCCGATCTCTTTGGATTGAATCTGCAAATTATATATGTTTGGAAATTTGCGCAACTTTTTGGCAGAAATGAAACTTCCGCCCAAGGAAAACCCGCAGATTCTAACGTTCAAAACACGTAAGAAAAAGCAAAAGAAGACCAAACACTCAAAGATAAAATGTTATTCGGCCAGCCGACTTACTTTTACATACCAAATTATTAGCAAGTTTCACACAACCTTTTTGAACTCGAAAGTATTAAGCTAATTCACATTTTACAGTACTTAAGTTTGGATAATGATGAACAAAACTTTAATTTGGGATCATACTGTGTACGGATGATACAACTTTTGTTACTCTTACTAGAATGGTTGTAGGTTAATTTCATAGTCTAGTCTAATTTGATTATTTCGACTGTATAACGGTCTTTGTTCTGATTATTTTGTTATTATTCTTTCTATAGAATCTCCTTTTGAATTGCTTATTCTTCTCCTTTTGAATTGCTTATTCTTTTCATTATAATTCAGTTTTGTTCAATATAATAAAAAAAACAATTGAAAACATAGGAGCTAGAATGAATGAATGAATGTTTTTAATCACGTCCACGAGGCCAAGCAGCCTATGGGACCCACAGATAGCAACCTATGTTTCTTTTTCTTTCTACATCTTGGATCTTCTGCTATGTATCTTGACCAGAAAATCTGCAAACCCTATTATCTTCTCTTCTTCAAACAGATCACCCAATTTGTTCCCTTTTAATGTCTCAATATAATTGATCCGAATGTCCTTGTAAGCCGAACATTCCCTGATGTAGTGCCATTCTGTCTCAACCACTCCTTGAGTGCAATATCTACACCACTCCTCTTTTGGTATCATCCACCTTCCGGTCTCACATCTAAGCTGGTGCGAACTTGTTCGAATCTGAGCTATCAACATTTTGACAAAAATAATAATCAATTGTTTTCATTATAATTCAGTTTTGTTCAATATAATTAAAAAAAACAATTGAAGACATAGGAGCTAGTGACCTGTCAAAAATAATAATCGTTAAAAAAGAAAAGGACAATAATGAAAACAAGCATGACGTCGCAGCTCAGCAATGGGCCATGTTATAGGGAGGCCGCGGAAAAATGATGAGACATAATTTACCAACACAAGCAAAGCGTAAACACCCGCCGTCTCTGTCCCAAAGCTGTTTTTACAAAGAAGACGGTGCCACACCCGATGGCTTTATTATTACAAAAAGATAAATAAAGCAATACAAATGTTAGCCGACCGGAAACCAATCGACCAAGAATCAATCGGCTATGCTTTGGAATGCCTGGTCGACAGATATTATTGAATTTGAACGGTTTACAATAAAATGCAAAGACAATTCTGACTGAACTATTCATTTACGCAGTTAGATTTCAGTCAAGCAGGATTTTAGGATCCCTGCCACTCTTTAACAAATTCAGTGGCAGGAAGCCAACGGCAACCCAACCTTTGGCCAGATGCAATCACCATTATACAAATTGAAATCCCTCCCAAAAAATTTCAGATTTCTGACCTACAATTAACAACAATTGCCAGTGGCCACCATACACTTGCAAGAATCAGAGCTTCAGTCCGGACAGATATGAAATCCCTGTCGAAGGCAACCACTTGTTGCCATCAATGAATTGAGCAACTGTAAATTGGGTTGCCTCTGAAATATTCAGATTGTGAATACCAGCCCAGTCGATCCGTCCTACAAGTCCTGCGCCCGGTCCATAATTCATAAACTCACCATAGTAGAGAGTATCCAAACCCCAGTTGGATACATTCCATGGTACCCAACCCTGTGGCTGAACAATGTCATCCAGAAACGATTGCATGAACACAGTTCGAGAGAAGTTTTTCCATGGCCTGCCCAGAAATGTTCGGAAGGACATTTTCACAGGAATATAATCGGGAGCAGCCGTAATATTGCAATCGTGGATAGAAAACCCAGTGTTCTGGTTTGGATCCTTTCTACTTTGAGCCGTCAGAGTAATCATCTGATTTGGCAGAGGTTTCCTCGGGAGGATTCCGCAGCCTTGAAAAACCGCCGCAGCATTGCCGAAGATGAAATCTACTGTGCCGTAAATTTTGCATTCTCTGTAGAATTGGCGCAGGGAATGAGCATAGAGAGTGTCTTGATATCCTTTAATAGAACACCGGTAGAAGACAGATTGATCCGAATCTACTCGAAGGGCCACGGCCTGGTTTCTGTACGGCCCAGCGCTGTTCTCAAAGCCAATGTCTCGAGCAATGAATCCCGCGCCTTTAACAGCTGCATTTGTCAAAGAGAACAGTTTAGAGCAACTTCCTTTTACAGCTGTATCTAGCAAATTAAATGTCTTTTCCAAAAGTGCTTCGCAAAGCCATAATAACACTTCTGTTTTTTTTTTATTGAAAATAATGCTGATTACAAAAGGTTTGCAGTGTAAAACTGCAGAAAAAACTAGCTATTACAAGTCAAAACACAAAACAGCAACAATAGCTGTAGCAACACTTTTCTCTTTTTTAATTCAGGAAACTTTTGCCTTTAGTCTAGTTCAAGCATAGAGAGATCATTTACAGGAACTCTTTCCAATTGTTTTTATCACTAAGATCATTATTAGATGGCTTTAGTCTTTCTGTCATTAATACACTGTTCAAAACTGTAAGGACAAAGCTTATTTTGATTAGTATTTATTTAGGAATTATATTTAGAATTGGTGGTCTCATGAATATTTAATTTTTCTATTTATTTTTAAATAGTTATCTATAGTATAAAATAATAATTTGTGTAGTTAAAAATTAGAAAAAAAATAGAAAATATTAAAAAATAGAAAAAAAAATTTGTGGAGCCAAATGGCATTTTTGACAATATGAAGTTGCTTTATTTCCAATCTCCCTTTTTTTCACAATTTATTTTCAATTCTTAAAGAATATCTGCTCCATTAAAACGGGAAAAGATTTCATATTATCCTTTTCCTGTAATAATTTTTTGTATGAGAAGGTTCTAGGTACTTAAATTTAAGAAGAAAACACACTCAAGCAGACGCATGGGGACATGAGGTAAGTTCAAAAGTCTAATGAAAGCCCACAATCTATAAGCACTAAGAGTCCATGAAGACACACATCTTATGAACGGATTAATCTAATAAAAGCAAACTTGTGAAATCAACAGAATAACAAAAATTTGAACCTTGATAATTGTATTACACTGCGCCCTTATAAAAAAAGCTGAACCCTTTTAATATAAGTTAACAAACTGTTAATACTATCTAAAAAGAATAATTAATTAATTATATTAGCGCACTGTAATAAATTAATAACACTTTAGCAGAGGTATGTTTGAGTAGGTGGTAAAGGATAAGTTAAAATATTATTGTAAAGCAAAAGCCTGCCAAGACGTCGATCAGGGAAAGTTCTCACACAAATCTGAAGCAAAAATGGCGAAGCTCCAAAAACTATAAGAAAAAGCAAGATAGTTTGACTTCTTAGGAAACTAGAAATAATAATGTAAGGAAAATTATAGTGGAGTTTACGACACCAACCGAAGGTTGCAGAACGGAAAGTGGTTACTCCGTCGTAGACACTTTTGTTGGCTGTAATGATGGTGGAATCCATGCCGTCGCCAAGGAAGGCCAGATTTTTCTTCTTCTTCTTTATCTCAATGCTCTCATGATATATGCCTGCCTTTATGCGGATGACGAACCTGCCGAGGCTATTTTCGGGAGCAGCATTGATGGCTGCAGTAATTGTCGTGTAATTGCCGCTACCGTCCTGGGCCACCCACGCGTCCACATGTAGACCGCTCGGAGGGGCTTGCAGAAGCCTTCGATCTGCCGCTGATAACCAAGCCGGGAAACCTTCATCCTTTTCGTCGGCCATCAGACGCCGATTGTGGAAAGGTGACTTAAAATCGTCGAAGCTAGCAGTGAGATCTGAAATTCTCTTGGCCATGGCGAGAGAAGTGCTGACCAGATCGGAAATTTTCCCTACACTGCTCTCCAGCTGGAACTTCACTTGCCCGTTTGTGTTGCTCATGCCTTCAATGCAGGTGTCCTGGTTTGTAAGGCCAGCGCTGAGTAAAGTCCTCACGTTGCTGCCCACAATATTACTACCATCGAAGTCCATTCCAACTATGTCTTCGAGGGCTTCAGTAAGCTGGTCCACGGTGTCGTCCAACAGTTCTATACAATCTTGAAGAGCGCTCTGCTCCAGACCGGCGGATGCTGAGCCGACCAACCCCAAGGCCATGGCAGCAGTCCTTTCCACCAAGCCAATGGAAGCCTTCACTGCAATGTCCACGAGCTGAGAAGGAAGTGCCTGTGGCCATCCGGGTAACCTCGCAATAGTGGAAACGCAGAGCTGAGGATCAGCCGCACCCTTGCAAGCTGCACTCCCAAATTCATGCGAGCTTCGAGTTTTCTTCGCTGAGCTTCGAACAACAATTCGGGGATGAAAGCTGTTAGATGGGACGACTCCGACAGCCACACACATGACCACGGTCGCCACCACCATGATCACAGCTGCCGCCATAATGATCACTCTCCGCCGATCCTCAGTCCCTTCAACTTTCCCAGACATCTTTAGACAGAATTGAGCAAGAAAAGTCTACTATCTGTTGCAAAATATTCTGCAAAGCTTGCTGACACTGAATGAAACTCTGGGAAGGACTCAGTTATGTAGAATGTTCGGTCCGCCCACTGTAGCTTGTGCCGCTGTAATTAGGTCAGGTGTCATCCTACTAAGCTTTCAGATGCCGCGTGTTTAGGTATCAACTCGACGTTTTTATGCCTTCCTTAAGGCCTTAAAACACAAAAAAAACCTGCAAATCATTCATCGTCCTTTTTACTATGACGTGGAACCATGTTGTGTTAAATTGAAACAGAATAAGAAAAGAAATTACAGACACGCACGCCAACCGAGAATAATGAACCCATTGGATATGCTCTTCCGAAAGCCTCGATTGTTTTTTACCGAAATACCAGTCGAAGAAGTGACGTGAAGGATAAGAACGACATTATTCGAGCTATGTGATTTTAAGTAGAAGTAATAGGCACCCAACAACTAGCCGCAGACTCATTGAAGTAAAATATACACCGACAACAGATCCTGTGGACGTTGAAATAATTTAAAAAAGAAAAATCCGTGGAAGGGCCCACTAGGTGAATATCGCGGACCGTAATGCTCACGAAAGCCGACCCAGTAGAAGTCTAAGACAAGGCGGCTTAATAATGACAACGTAGACCATAGGGCGGAATATCATGGGCTGTCGAATGCGTTCCAGCCATACATTCATGTGGAACAAAATTACGCTCCAACCACACATTGAATACCACGCGGAATCAATAAAGGTTGTGAACGATAAAATGGCAAACCGGAGAACTCTGCAAATTAATCGACGATTGACTAATTGACCCACGAAGGGACTTTGTTTTATATTATTTTCCGTGGACGAAATGGATAGAAATGGTTAAAAATCTCTAAATGCATTGGCCCACTTAAATCTGAGTCGCAGTCATGGTATTAAACTCAATGTAAGTACAATCAATTTATGATTTGTCTTTTTATGGCGCTTAAAGCCATGTGAGGAAAAGCCTGAGAGATTCTTACCTTGGGACCTGAACCTTCCAAACGAAATAAATCTTCCTATAGAATAAATGGTGTGACCCATACCTTCCTATAGAACTAAGAAAGGTATATGCCAATAGAATTAAGAAATCTGTTCAAAACTACAGTCTTAGTGTCCTTTTGAGTGTTTACAATTGGCTAACTGCCAATGTCATGGCATTTGGTAGTTTCGAAGCTCAACCCCTAAGTAGCTAGATTACATGAACATGGTAACACAAATTGCAAGGTTTATGGTCAAATTCGTCGTCGAAATGGGGGGTTGTACTTGGTCCATGTTAGAGAAAAGCGGAGCAACTAAACACTTGAGAGCAATGGTCCCTTAATATGTTTCAATACGGAACTTATTTTCTGCCCGACAATTGGTCGCACCGACGGAAAGGGGTTAAATTTATAGAGTAACCAAACTCTCATAAACTTAACTCATAGTTCAGAAGAGGTCTAAAATGTAACTTTTAAGACGTCAAAAAAATTATATCTTTAGAATAAGTTAGGTTTACGACAGGTCTAAAATGTAAATTTTTAAGACGTCAAATAAATTATAGATTTAGTCATTATCAGTTTAATATGTTAAATAATAATAAATAAATTTAATAAGAAATTTTTGATTTAAAATATAAAAAGTTGAGATTGAATTTTTAAAAGTTTGATTAGGCTGTCAAATCAAATAAATATAATTTGGTGTAAAGTATTTAGTATTGATAAATGATATTTAGAATGAGAATTCATAATTAAATGTTAAGTCAAATAGCTATAAAGTGGAATATAGTATTTATCTATATTTACAATGAAGGGAAATTATTTTGATTTAGATAAAGATGTATCACTTATAATCAACACACACTTGTGCATGCACACACATCCACACACACGTGTGTATGTAAACACAAAAAGTAAGATGTTTCTATTAGAATACTAAAAACTCACACCTCTAAAATGGCATATACTTATGATCAAAACCAAGGCTCTAATACCAAAAGTTGAAAACATAGTGAGCTATTGTAGCAATAACACCAAACTATGTGTATAAAAAATATTGTGCTCATGCATTAACCAATATGTAAATGGAAATGAAGAGAACATAAAATCAACAAACCATACTATTTTGTCACATAATACTAGATGTACATGAAGAAGCCCTTTTAAAAAAATGCTATCAGAAAAGAGATAATCAAGTATGTATTAATCTTCAATGAAGAAGGGTACATAAACAACACACTTCTATCTTCAATTAAATAGCATTTTGGTAATACATATGAACCTATAAAAAAACCCATGAAACTACAAACCTATGCCTCCAACAATTTATAGATCAATGGGAAAGAAAAGATCATAAATGGTTTCTAAAAACAATGTATAACCAAAACATTGGTTTCATCTAAAAATACACTCCCCACATGGAGCATCTTATGTTTGATTGGAAAAAGGGATCTAGATCTTAAATCACACTTCTTTGAATTAGGGACGTTAGAGACTAAAAGTGATCTCAATATCACTTCGCTACAAACCTTAATGCACGAGCCAAAATGGTGGATCAGGTTTTTAATCCTTTTTCTCTGTGGGGTGAGGGGACGATGCAGGTTTCATTAATTGACTGAATTATATGATGCAATGTTGTTCTTAGGTTACTAATGAAAATACAATAGACTAAGATGATTTGATGAGAAATGTAGAATAGAAAGACAAAAACAAATTCCAAAAAAGGAAAGGACAGACACAGAAGAACCTGACATGTAAATTTGGTGTTAAAATGGCTAGAAAGGGGTGTGGGGCACCATAGACTGGCTTCCTTCTATTCAAGATTTGATTTCAACTGATGTTGCTCTTGATCTGCAAGTCCTTTCCTGGGGTCACTGTCGAAACTTTGTTTGTTGCTAATAAAATCCACTTTTCTTGACTTGGCAACTGTAGGGCTTGAATGCATGAATGTGTAATTAATCCATAATCTTCCTCCAATTTTCTTCAAATCTAAGAACTTGCACACATGAAAGAGGGGGAAGGGTTATGCCATATAGGGGCTTGCCTAAGTCAAACCCCATTTTGGTATTTCTACCTCCACAATAGTTATGATGATGTATAAAGAGAACTTACCCTCGGTTGGGCAAAAGCTAAATGATAAAAAAATGATAAATTGTTGTAACTCACCACTCAGATCTACATTCCTTGATGGGTTGAAGTCATTTACTCATCACCTTCAAGTAAAGATTGTTTATTGGTTTGAAGTTCTGTAGGTGTTAGTACTCATAGACTAATGAACATGAAACATGTACAAACTTACATAAAAACATGACATATGATTGACATGATGCTTGACTGAAATAAATGCTATAATAATCTTGATAATTATGCTCTTAATTACTTTTAGAATGCTCAATTAGTCTCGATGAATGTGCTAGGATTCATTAGGTATGCTTAGGAGTTCAAAATGACTTGTATTTGTATGCAATTCTTATAATTTTCCAAAAACCAAATGTTAATAGCTGACAAATAAAATTGGATTTTCAAATAATAAAATGGCAACACTGACATGGGTAAGTGCACCAAGATGGTTCCCAAAAAAGGGGCTTAAGTGGCCACTTTTTTTCTGAAATCAGGAAATACTGACCTTAGACGTGAAATTGAGGATAGCTACACTCAAAATTTTTTGATGGAACAAAAACAAGGACCGCAGTGCTCCGAGTCTACTTTCTAAACTACTAATTTATTTTGAAAATGGTTGAGATTAAGGGTTCAAAGAGGGACACACACAAATTCTTTGTGTTTTAAATGGGAAAAAATATAACATAACAACTCTTGTGTGACAGAGCCACAGTGGACTTGCACATAGTATTTTTTTAAAATGGCTCCGGTCAAAGAAGTTGAATGCTTGGTATGTAGTAAGGACTGGATATTTTCTGATAATTTTTTAATGAATATTTGATTTTTTATTAATTTTCTAAGTGGGTACTTCCTAAAAAGCAGAATTTTGGCCGTGCTCCCACTCAAATTTTTTGAAACTAAAAGATTTTTCTAAAATTTTATTTTTTTTAAATTGTAGAATGGAGTCTAGTTTCTAAAAATATAATTTATTTCAAATTTTGATGAACGGTTAATTTATAGCGAAAAAAATACCAAACACTGCTTTTTGAAGAAAAGCGGACATACAATCAAAAGAAATTATGGATGAAAAGTTTAACATTGTTAGAAAGTGAAAAAAATTACATCGTTCGAAAGCTAATAAAGAACCTAACATTACCCATGTCTTCGATTTTCTTGATATTGAACCAGATGC
>VDFB02365252.1:0-27305 GCA_007258455.2 Sequoia sempervirens
AACACTGGAACCGCAATCTAACAAGCAAGGAAAGATACTTCTATCTACAAGAAACCAAAAATGGAATCATAATAATGCGACAACAGACCCGATGCCATGGAACACTAGAAAACTCACAAATTGGAACAACCCTAGAATCTTGAAGCAACAGTAGATGAAATGATGACAGAATCTAGAAACTGTGTATCAAAATGTTGATGCCAAACTGAGACTAAAACTCTTCCATGGGAACAAGTACCATAAATGCTTTGGAATATTAACCATAAAAACATGGCCCTCAAACTGAGAAGGATCTAAACCAATGCAGATCAATAACCATAAAATCTCAATCTAAAGTGTGAACCAATGTGAATCTAATGTGTCAAGCTAAGACAAGAACGTGCCCAAAAGAAATTAAGAAAATAGATAACCCATGCGATTCGCCATCAAAACAAGATGGAGATCAAAGTGTATGCACACTCTAATCTGATTATTATGCAAGAAACCCCCTGATGGAACTTTATCTCAGTTCATTTATTACAATAACCCAATGATTATAAAAGGAGAGAATGAAAACATGCATAAACAAAAAATAAAAATAGACCTCATATCTGTGTAGAGGACTGAACCAGCTTTCCAACTTCGTAAGAATGATGAAAAAAGGATCACCGAGTCAAAAGATATGCCCTCTAGAGTGAAAACAACAACATCTGAGTTCAAGGACCTGCAAAATAAATGTGGAACAAAATCTAGTAAAAAAACTCTACACCACTAGATCGGCGTCAAAATTAGCTTTCCAACGGTATCTTGTTTGCAAAAAATAGACATCGTACGCAAAAAATACACCCGATTTAGTGAAAGTTGCTTCAAAATGGCCAATAAGGCCTACAGGCAGCCCAAGGGGCTAAAAAAAATCAGCCCGTGGTCCTGTGCACAACCAGGGGCTGGAGGGAAGGTGTTGGGGGCGGAGCTCCTGGTCCTCAATAGGACTGGCACTGGTGGGTTGGGGCTGGTCGGGGGCTGGGCGCATAGCGCTTGGTCCCCCATGTGACCTTGGCCAGGCAATCGGAGCCCGCGGGGGCTAGAGGCCAGGCTCCTGGTCCACCATAGGACTGAAGTGGAGCAATGAAGGGCCCACGAGGGCTATGAGGGAGGTGGCAGACCAGTGGGGAGCATTGGTGGTGGTGGCAGATGGGCGGCCACCCGGTGGTGCGGTGGCGGCGAGATCCTTTTACATTGGAAGCGTCGGCGCAAAGATCTAAAAACAAATTTTTTTTATTTTTTATTTTTTGTGCATCAAACTATGTGTTGGGGAGGCCATATGGCCCCCTAGACAATTTTTTTTGCTTTTCGGACCAACTTCACCAAAATTGATGAAACGACAGGCGTTCTTAGGGTTTTTGGCCACTACAAATGTGATGGTGACCTCTGTTTGTGCCCAAAGTGCCCCAAAAAATTAGCTACCTTCAGAGCTTGCAAAAAATATTCAAGCTTGAAACCCTCATGGATCTAGCAAACGCTGACCAAAATCTGCAAAATAAAAGCCAATCCTGACTTTTTCTAGCATTCTAAATCCAATGGTGAAGCCCGATATGATCCAAGATGTTGCATAGATGAACTCAAAGCATGATACCCTTGAGGAATCCCGAATGAAATTTGTAATGATTTTCTCAAAAATATGAGAAGGGG
Organism: Sequoia sempervirens; assembly: GCA_007258455.2. NCBI lineage: Eukaryota > Viridiplantae > Streptophyta > Pinopsida > Cupressales > Cupressaceae > Sequoia > Sequoia sempervirens. The sequence continues at coordinate 1,669 of VDFB02365252.1, forward strand.
CTGCAAATCAAGGCTTTGATACCATCTTAGAAACCAAGATCTAAAATGCAAACCAAAAAAGCCTTCCATAGAAGAGAAAATCAAAAAAGGCAAAGCTTTGCATAAAGATGTGTAAAATATTATTATTTAGGAATTCATAATTACATGAGATGATTTGCTTTATAAAAGCAAAGTATGCATAATCCTAATCTTATCTTGAGCAACAAGATAGCTCAACAAGATAAGGATGAGAATAATTAACCTAGGAATTAAAATATTACCTAAGTAAAGTTATGCAAGTGTAATTAAATATTAATTACACTAACAATCCCCTTGACCAAGGAAAACATGCCATGTGTGTGGAGAGAATCCTTTGACCAATTGGAAGCATGCCAAATGTATGGGATTCCCAAGTGTGTGAAACAAAGACCCATGTGCTCCAAATTTGTTGGAAGTGTGGGGGAATAAAGTCATGTTCTTTTTCTCATTGGTGGAATTGTGTGAGGATAAGTCTAATTAATAATTAGGCTTATTTATTTTCATGTGATCTTTATGAGGTGGCACACAAAAATTTGTAGAAATGTGCTCTAGTTCTTAATAAGGATTAAGGAAGGTTAATTAAATAAACACATTTAGGGTATTTTGTTTATTTAATTATTTAGAAGAATGTGATTTAGGAGAATTAAAAGGAAAGTGAACAATATAAATAAAGTAATACCTTATTTATATGTAGTTGAAGTATTAATCAAATAGGTTATATTTAATGAATTGAATATGATGACTGTTTTTGGGTGTATACAATTGAAAATCAAAACATTTATAAAATCTCAAAAATACCAAAAACAACCTCAAAACATTTCAAAACATCAAAACAATCCAAATATTTGAAAAAATCCATCCATCCAATTTCGCTTTCACTCGTAATAAACATTACTCATAATAAATGATCATCATCCTCAACCTTTGGTAAAACAATCAAAAACAAGTCTAGCAGGTTAAAAAGTGAAAACTCAAAACGTCGAAATCTTAAAATCTAGGTTAGTACGTAAGTAAGTTGGTCAACTCTTTGTGTCAATAGCCTATCATACAATCAGTCCCATATCAAATCATCTGATATCGGCATGTCCTAGGATGCATCCTTCCTACAATGGACATCAACATCAGACATCACCATAGTTTAGTCTTGGTTAGCGGTATTGAAGAACATCAGCTTGTTTGTTTACTATATCTTTGTATTTTGAATTATCTTATTATGCTCATTCCAAGGACCTCTCAATGATGTCCCCAACGAAGGGATTTAGAGAGATAGAAATGGGGAAATGATCATTATCCTTTTTATCTATTACACTTGTTGGAATTTCTTGTAAAATAACTTGGCGCATACTTGCTTTATTTAGGTATGTACGGAGGGTGTTCTAGATATCTTGTTCACCACATAGGAGGCTTACCTTCCTATGTTTTTGTCTGAGATGTGTGAAATACCTAAAGTGCATCCTAGATACAATGTCATCCTGGTTCTTAATACCTTGATGCATTGTATTTATGTGTGTTATCAAACATAAGATAATTGGCCCTTTGAAAATCCCAACTCCACGGCAGATATTCATCATCATCATCATCACCTTTTGTCTTGTTGAAATCTCTTCTTTCTTTCATTCCTTCTCCCTTTTCATGCTAATAGGGTACTATTATAGTTAATCATTTATCACTAAAAATGCATTCATCCTACATCCACAAATCATCAACACAATGCATATCATATAGAAAAATTTGATCATTTCAAATACATATAATATAGATTTGTTATTCTAAGCATCTCATAATCATAACATCACATACACATTTGCATACAACTATCTCTTACGTAATTACAGAAAATATAAATAATTCATCACATCATCCATTGCATAATCATATAAGCATCATTGAATCACATAAATAAATTAGGAATTTGCATCCATTTGCATAAAGCATACGTCATCATAAACATGCATATCATCCAACATCCATCCATATTAGAATAGAACATCTCTTAAATCACAACATTACAATCATTTTGTATAAACATTTCATAAATCACCCCATATCATTATAACTATCCAGTGCATAATTAAACAAAGCATAAACAATCCATTGCATTAAGTGCATACATCCATCCATATAAAACATCTCATAAAAGCATTCATTATGCCATCACATAAACATCATCATCTCCATACCATTTGGCATAACACATCATTTCATGTATAACATCACATCACATCACATCATTATATAACATCATCATAAATACATATAATACATGGAAAATCACATACATTCATCATTGCATAGCCGCATATCATGATCACGACATTCGCATCATCATCACCATCATAACAAAAAAAATATCAAAAAAGAAATCATTTCATAAATCATCACATTTGCATCAACATATATAAAATCATCAAATAGATTGCACCATCATAAAAGCATACATAAAAAGGTACTGCAAGAGAAATGTACCATCATAAAATCCACCCATATCACATATCATATAAATCCATTATATCCATAATCGTCACAAATACATATCACATGAGGCATAATATAGATACCATCAGAAAGAAATGCATCCATATATATATATATATATCACATAATACCATAACATTATTGCATCACATATAGAAATAGAACCATCCATAAATGCATAATAAATAAATGGTACACGACACATCACATCAACATCATCATCTCATATATATCATCAAGTAATTTTCATAATAAAAAATAATAATTGGATCACTATACATGTGTGTATGTCAATGAGTACAAAATCACCCAATGGGCTATAAAAAATGAGCCCATATGGCATGAAAGAATAATATCTCGATCAAAAATGAGTTCTAACCTTCCTATCTGCTGCCCTCACCTCTGTCACTGTGACCCTCTGCTAGTCTGTGGATGGTTTACTATGAGTAATCTGGGGCCCGAGCTGGTCTAGGTACGACCTGATGGTAAAACAACCAATAGTAATCCGCCTCCTGAATGGAATCCCTATATAAGAGAAGAGGCACTGTGCTGTGAGAGGAGTAAGACACCATACTCTTTAGTTGATGTCTACAACCCATCTCTATAGCCACTTGTAACTCTGTGGCCTGCCTCTGTAAAACCACCTGATCTCTCTCTACATAGGCCTGGTCCCTCTCTATTGTCAAGGCCTGGACCTGGACCCGCAACTGTAATATCAACCCATCCCTTGGATCCAGCTGACATGCTGGCTATACTGGCGGAGGCTGCACATGAGGCTGGTCCTCACCCCCAGCTCATGGTGGTGTGGCAACCCGATCCTGGTGCCCGCCATGTCCACCCTCTAGTGCCTAATCTCAGTCTTGCATGTGTACATTAGCATGAGGTTGATCCATTTGAACCTATGTTGGTTGGACCTATGTTGGCTAGACCTGTGCTGGCAAGTCCTGTGTTGGTTGTCCTACTGGAGGACTGCCACCTCCTCGTCCTCGACCTGCCCCTCTCCCCCTAGCTCTCTATAGAATGGAGGGTCCACCTGGAACTCTAAAACATAGAGGCAGTTGAAACCAATCTCTGTACGCCTGAGTCACTCCTGGATCTACGACCCCCTAATCATACGCCCATGGTCGGGCCACCAACTGCTTGAAACTGTCCACTTCCTTAGAGGCAAGAATGTATCACCCCTAGGCACCCTGTGATACTGTGCAAGCAAAAATGGCCACATAGTCATCGTCTGTCTTGTCCTGTACCTCACCAAACTGACATTGAACTTGTCCTGGAAGATACCTCTCGATCATAGTGTGCTCTTGCCCCTGCATGAGTTGGTCCTGACGGGAAAAGAACAGTTGTTGTACATCATCGGCCCAGCTGGGCCAACCAAGGTATGGGTGCCATGTGAACACCGTTATCTCATCAATGACCCTCCTCCAGTGAGGGATCTCCTGCTCACCTATGTGTGTGAAGGACACACCACCCCTATAATGCCAAACCACTAGATCATCGGGCCCGACCAACACTAGAACAACCCATGGCTGAAGAACGAAGATATGCTCCCATGCCCACACATGAAGGACCATGACACCTACACCAAGTGCCCTGCCATCCAAATATGCATACTCATGTAAAAACCTGTAAAGGGAGGCAAGAAGAATAGGACCCCATGCAAAACAGACTGGCCTGTCATGAACCATCCGCTCCTAGCAAAGCCCCCAACTAGGACTGAAGTACCGTTCTTGTTGATCTAGAGTGACAAAACTTGAAATGATGGCAACAATCACTAGACAGAATGGTGACGTGAGTGTCCTGTGGCACTCCAGCTCTATGTAGCCCTCACAAAACATGATCTCATCTATGGCCATAATGACATGGCATGCATCCCGCCTGACATCTATATCATAAATAACTTGCCGACCATGTATCGACAATCTAAGGATGTGCCACACGTCCTCCAAGGTAATGGTGGCCTCGCCAATGGGAAGATGAAAGGATGATGTCTCACTATGCCATCTCTTAGCAAGCACAGACATCATGCCAAGATGGATCTAGATAGGTGTTGCATAGGCAATGTACCATAGCCCTATCTCTCGAAGTTGGTCCTGCTCCCTGTAAATCAGATCTCTCAAGTAGCCGAATATCTCCCACGATCTGTGCTCACAAGAATAGAGTTCCCTTGTCGCCTCCTGCATCAGGAAAGGTCACCGTGTTAAAATCATTAGGAAAATTTATCCTGAGCATTCAACAAACTAACCCAATGTTGCAAACTTTGAAGGTGTCATAGTTTGAAATTTGCAAACAGCGACACTGGCACCTTCAAATCCCAAACTGCACCGCGGCAGTGCACTTTGTTCAATCGTTCCAAACCCTAATTCTAAATTTCGTCACAACATCAGAGTTTGAAATCTAGTCCTCCATCTCATGAAGGCGTCAAAGTTTGAAGTCTGTTCCCAAACTTGAAACTCCACTGTGACGGTCCATCTTGTGATGATGGTCTAGTTTAAAAGACAGAGCGGTCCAGTTTGAAATTTGAGTGGTGCTATATAACACCGATGTGAGAGACCTAGTTCTAAATGCAATAAATGAACACATAAAACAAAAAATGAAGCTCAAGTAAGGATCACATACCAGTGCCCCAATGTCGGGAGGTTGCTAGTATGTTTGTACTCGGTCGAAGTTATGCAACGGGAGCTATCATTGTGCCATCTCGTCAGGGTATCAAGGCTCAAAATCGTGAAATCTCTAAAGGCTATGTGTCCAAATGAATTGGAAGTGGCCTCCTAAGGCCTATTTAAGCCTATTTTTGACCTTGTGTAGCCATCTAGAAGAGGTCTAGTTCCCCTGAACTCGTTTTCATCCATTTGAAGGTCATTTCACACCATTGTTTGGCAATTTACCTCATTTTTTGACCTCCCAGAGCCATTTTGGACCTGTCGGCCACCTTGCCCTTTTTTTGCGAGATCACCCAAAAAATCAAAATTTTCATCTGATCTCTCGAGGGTGCAGTATATTACCATAATTTCCTTCACCGGGGCAGCAGTGAGGAAAATTTATAAAATAAAAAAAAATTTGGCTTTTCATTGAGACCGTTTATTCTTTGAACCAATGGAACGAGTGCATTGCTTCAAAGAAGGGAAAAATGTAGACATAGAAAATGTGATTGACATTGCACATCGATCACCGACCACAAACACTGTTTCATCCTAAATCATCCCTCGGTCTAACCATTTAATTGAATACCTTTATTTAATTAAATTCATCAATGTTCCTCTCTTAATTAAATAAATCATTTATCTAATTAAGTCATCCTTTCTTGCTAATTAAATCAATCATTCTGATCTAATTATCCCTATTTAATTAAATAATCAATTTTATTTGATTAAATCTCTAAATTCCATCCATTAAATTAAATAAATTAAAACCTTATTTAGTTTAATCTAACTTCATCTCCTTGGTTAAATAAAATAAAAATCTTTATTTAATTAATCTTGAAATCATATTCTTCTCATGTTTGATTTAAATCAATCCATAAATCTAAATCAATATGTCACATCATTTTGACCTCTCATTAAATTAATTAACCTTGATTAATTTAATCTTTTCTCATGTCCCATCCTCTAGCTTTTGCTTGCACAAGAAAATAGATTTAATTCATTTTATTAAATCTCTATTTTCTCTCAAAAGGCATAATAAAGGAATATTCCTCAAATTTGAATTCAAAATCAAGTGGACTTTTCCTTCCAACAAGGCATTTAATCCACCTAAAGGTCCTTTTCCTTGAGCCAAGTGGCATTCAATGCACCTTCTCCCTCTTACATGTCATTTCAACAATTTCAAATTTCAAATATATGCATTTATTGACACATTCTTCAAAACTTGCACATCCTTCATCCATTCACATGTTGACAAGTGGCACCTTGTCATTGGTGGATATTTAGTCCCACATTGCTCCATTTTGGACATCTCTCCAACTTGACATTCTATAAATAAGAGGTCCTATTCCTTATTTGATCATCCACAACTTGAGTAAACTTTCTATACTCAAATTCATAGCAATATTCATCCATCTCATTGAGTTTTATAGCTAGGTTATGTAGATTTCATCTTGGAGCACTCATCAATCTTCAACAAAGTGGATCACAATCTTCATCAATCATCTTCATCACATCATTGGAGTTGGGAAAAGAGCTAATTTTCAGATCAAATTGGCACCAACTCCCTCAAGAGATTAAGAGTTTGCTTTGTTTTAGAATAGGATTTGATATCTTAACTTTAAGTTTGTTGTGTTCTTCATTTCATTCCTTTTATTTTGCATTCAAATGGATTTCTTGAGGTATCTCTATTCCAACTTTCATTTGATCTTATTAATTTGTTCATTTGTTGTGTTCTTCCAGGTATAGAATATTGGTTCACAAAATGAATAGCCATGATTTACTTTCATTGTGTGGCCAAGATTCATTTTACATTAGGGTTTCACCTACCCCCTAAAATATAACATTATAAAAAAATACATTTTTGTCTCATTCCTATTTTGTCATCTAGTGGCTCTAACACTGTAGTAGTTTTGTCTTCTGGTGACTGCATTATATTTTTAGCTATACTGTCAAAAACTCATCGTCAATCACTGGCTTCCCTGCATTTTTCTGAAGAGTGGCATATTCCATAAATTTCCCAATCAAAGCTTGGAGCTTATCTGACTCCCTGATGTTGGATTAGGGGATTTGAAGGTCAGCCTTTTGAATCTCCTAGTGATCTTCTCCCAATGCTTGGTACACCTAAGTGTGGCCTTGATAACTTGCTCAAATTGGGTGAATTTCCTTGTAGCAAAGTCCATGAAATTCGACGTTAGCGTATTTGCAACCCCTTGCTCCATCTTCTTATAGAAGAATGGCTTGAGTTTCTCTAGATCCAGCTCTAGGGTGGGCATGTCATAATATATCATCATCTTGAGGTAGTCCTCACTGTCAATTCTATGCTCCACAACCCATTCAAGGTCAAGCTCAACCTCATGCAATACCCTTTCCAAGGCCTCCCTCCTATGATCCGGGCCCATTTTACATGTCTCTACTAGCCAATGATCATCCTTCATGAGCGCCAATTCCTTTTCCCATTTTTTTTGGGAATCTTGAGAATGCTTTCGAGCTTAGGATATGTGATCCTATATAGCTTAGTGAATTTGTGGCACGCCTTTTCAATTCCTTCTAGTTGCTTCTACAGATCTTAGAATTTTTTGAACATTCAGGGAACATGGCAGATGCCCATGTTACCATTGTAGATCACCCATTGGAACCAATTTGTTGTGGCCTTGGTCCAATTATTCATTTTCTCTATTCATTATGTTGAGCTCTTCTTGGGAGAGAAGAGGGGGTGTGGATTGATCCTTGTTCATTTGTTGCATGATCATTGCCACTGACCCTTGGAACTCATCAATCTTCTATTCTCTAGTTATCGGGCCCAAGGTGATTGTTGAGATGTTATAGTTGGCTCCTTCACCTTTGTCTGGTACTGGGATAGCAATCTATATCATTCTCAATCCAGAGGCATCAACTGTGATATGAGAGTAGACTCTAGGATTCTTCTCCTTTCTTTTATTTTTTTGCACTCTTGCCAATATTGCTTCGAGCCTGACCTTTGGATCAGTAGCCACTAGATCCTTCTTTTACAGTTGTTTCTCCACCCAATCGGGCACCTTGGTTTCCTCTTTAGGTGATTCATGATCACCTTCCTCTCTTTATTCATGTTGGGGTTGCTTCTCTTCATGGCCCAAATCCTCTTGATCTATTCTTTCTTCTTCATACAAGTCCTCAATTTTTATAGCCTTTTCCTTGTCTAACTCAATGGAGGGTACGTTTTCTTCCTCAACATCTTCCTTATGAGGTATTTCCCCTTCTAGATGCTCGAGCTCAGCATGATGCTCATGCTCGAGGCTCTTCCTTAGTGCATCCTCTTCTTCTTTATCTTCTTCTTTCTCTTCTCCCTCCTTCTCGAGAGACACTTCTTCTTAGATGGGGCCCTTGTCTTGGCCAATTAGTGGAGGCTCCTCATTAGTATCATCTTTTTCCTCAAAAATTTGTCCTTCTGGATTAGCCTTTTCACCTATATCTTTGAGCTGTTGGGATAGATCCTCTTCCAATTCTTGATCCGAGGTTTCTATTATGTATTTCATGTTGAGATCCTTAGTGTCCTCTTCTAAAGATTGTGACTTTTCTTCATTGAGCACCACCTTATCCAAGTTTATGTTCATTTCTCCCTCTGGTTGTTCAAAATAATCATCTTTGAAAGGATCTTCGAGCCCTCCAACTATGCCTTTGGCAGCCTCCCTTTGGAATTTCTCCATCTCTTCAGAGATTTGCATGGTAGCCTCCATCTTTGGTGGCTCTATAGGTAGTGGAGGAAGGGGCATACCAGCAACAATCTAGGCCATCAAGGCCTAAACTATAGGATTCATTACCACCCCAGATATCTTAGCAAGTATTCCTTGCATGTATTTTGCAAAAGAATCTAGAAAAGTGAGAGGTGGCATAGTGGCAGTGGAAACTACAGAAATTGGGGCAGAGAGAGTAGGAAATGGAGGAGGATGATAGTGGGGATGCAGTGGCCAAGGAGGAGTCCAATACCATAACTGGGGTCATTGGTGAGGTGGAAGCGAGGTGGACTGAAATGTCCATGGCAGATGGAGATGAAACAGACAAGTCTTGAGAGGTAGGAGGTGGAGGAGAGGAAATGGTAGCAACAACAATGAGGGTGGAGGTGGTAGGTAGAGATTGCAGCTACTCAGTTTCTTCTTCTCCCTCGTGTTGGGGATCCTCCTCAATTGTAGAAATTTTTGTTACAAATCTCCCCATTGTCTTTGCTTTCTTTGAGGATTCCCCCTCCAAATCCTTTCATGTGTACACTTTGTGTTTGGGATGGCACATAGGTGCATCCTTCCTTTTCTTTGATCTTGTTGCTGGAGGGGACTTGGGTGCCTCTTCTATTGGGGCAGCAACTACTCCACTATGATTTTCTCTCTTGAGCTCATCCTCGAGCTCACCATAGGTGAGCATAGCACCTTGCACTTTGAGCTAAGTGATTTGGACATCTACCCATTGTCTTGTACAATTTTCAACATGCCTTGTCACTATATTGAGGCCAGTGACCTCTTCTTCATTCCATTCTATCAATGGTAGTGGCAAGTTAGCCACTGCATCGAACATCCGATCAACAATGGTATCATCTTCTTCTACTATTTGGTTTGGTATTGAAAATAAATTTATTGACCTCACAAATGGGGTTGTCATCCACATGTAGTGCCTCATCCGCACTTCTTTATCATCTTGACAATTGGCCTAGAAATCCTCAATATGAGGTAGATGAGCATACTTCCTTCCAAATTTTTCTTCAATTTTCCATATGGTTCCATCCTCCCTCGAGCTGTGTGAAGATCCAGACTATATTCTACTATCCCCTTCTTTGAATACTCTATGCATGAGATCGTAGGATAGGTATACATTCCTTGCCCAAAGTTCAGGGGATATAGGATCCTCACTCTATGTTTGTCACTTAGTAAGGCATGGGCATTCTGTAATTGGTGTGAGACCTCCCACATAATCATTTGGTCATTAGGATAGTATGAAAATTTGTAGGGCCTTTCAACAACCCTTTTGTTCTGATGTATGTAAATTTTGGGAATTGTATGAATAGATACCTAAAGTGTTGGATGAAGGCCCTGGCACTATGCGATAATTTCCTTTCAAAGTCTCCTCCAAGGAGCCTGATGATGTGTCCAATGAAGGCATCATATACCCTCTAATATTCTCTCTTAAAGTTTTTGTATTGTAACTGAGGGTAGCAGTCATATACTTTGAGTTCTCCACTCCTTGGCTCTGGGATATTTGCAACAAAGAGGCCCTTGTATGGGAACAAATTTTCCAAGAGGTACACCAAGTAGGAGGTCATGTAGAAATGGGATGTTTTCTTCATAGCCATAAGCTGGTTATGTATGTTGTCACTAATGATCTTAACCCAGTGGAATTTTTCCTTGCCACAGATGATCTCCTTGATGAAGTAGAACATTCATTCTTAAAAGAAGGTAGTAGTAGGGAGGCCCATTACCTTGCTCAGCAGAGTAACCAAGTCATGGTAATCCTTGTGGAAGTCACTTCTGAACAGCTCCTATGGCACCTTAGCTGCACTGCCCCTCTTTTCCTTCAACCAATGTTGGCTAATCAGTTTCTTGCATGCTAGAGGGTCCACCTTCCACATGTTTTTAGCATATCCTTTTTGTGTTTCCTCCATTACATCAAATGTAGGGATATGGAATGTTTGGCCTATGGATCTGGCAGAAATTTTTTCCAACACTCTACTGTCATGCTTAATGATTTTTGTGTTGCTATGGTAGCATTCCCTACGTACCATCACTAATTCTAGAGCCATGAGTGTGGGTAGGAAGCCAACTACCTTAGTGATACCACTCTTTTATTTTCCATGTATTCTTTGTTGTAGAGTGAATCATTACCCTTCGCCAGAACTCATCTATGTCCACATGACTAAGGTTTGTATTTGATATAGAATCCCTAGTGGAGGTAATCTTGGAGGTTCACTCCACCCCATGGAGCTGGTACTTCATTTGATCCTTCTCTTTCCCTCTCAATTCTTTTGCAGGTTTCTTTCCTTTCTTTTTCTGAGTAGACTTCCCTGATGGTCCTGTAATAGATTCCATAAATCTTGCATGCAGAGACGCAGTAAGTGCATTCATATAAAAATTAGGGAAGTGTTAGTTAAATCTTACAAACGAGAGTTAGATCAAGCAATCCATCTTTAAAAGATCATAAAATTCATCAACATACATCGTTTAGGGTCCACTTGGGTTAGATACAACAATTCGGTCCTAGGGATGCAGGTTTCCCTGGGTTGGAAGTTGTTAGGAGTGATCAACAATAGGACGACATCAAGGTCACGATGACCCGTAGACAACCACCTGCACTCAAAGTTCCACAATGAGGATTTGGTGGTTAAGGTCTTCAAGGGATCACTTGGCACATTGGGGAAATTAGTTTAAAGTCTATGGAGTCACTTGATTGATCATCTTTCTCATGTAGGCTCAGGGCATGTGGAGGTTCATGGCTTCATGAATGTTTCAAACTCCACCATTAAGCAACGACGAACATGGCATGAAGACCCACATGAGGGGTTCCATAGTGTAGGACCCACAAGGAGTCAGGATGGTGTGAGTTAACTCCTTCAATTTTGATCATTTTGAAGAATGCAGAGTAGGACTAATAGATAGCCATTTTGTAATGGATGTTAAGAATGATAGAGGTGGGGCAGCAATCCACATGTAGGGTCTACATAGACGGACCTACAAAGCACTTCAACTTGGTCATTTTGTAAAGAGGGACTCAGACAGCAGAGGAGAACATGGACTCCGCACCGCGAGTAGAAGGGAGGGCACTGTCATTAACCAACGATGACTAGGAAATGGCGGGCTGCATGCAGTGACCCACAAGAAGTGACCTACAAACACTTAAGCATAGTTTTCTTGGAATTTTTAGGGGGAAACAACCCAAACAGTCTATGGAGTAGAAAAATAGGGTTCCTTAGACTCTTGGAATGGTGAAGGAGGTGGGGCAGTCTGCAGATAGATCCCCGTAGAGATAAACCTGTAAGCAATTTTTACCTTGGCATTTTGTTTGGGAAAATGGAACGATGAGGAGGACTACAAAGTCCGCAATGCGAGCGGAGGCAATAGCTTGGTCCAAGAAATAATCCATAGGGAAGACTTTTGTTTTCTAAACTGGGAAGGGCCAATGAGGCAATGGGATCTGCAATGCGAGGAGGAGCTTTGGACCAGGCATTAGAGAACGACATTCATGAAGCAGTGGTCTACGGGAGTCAACCTATAGGGAATGGCCTACACACAAAGACTTGATGCATTTTTGGCATTCAACAGAGGTAATTCAGGTGGGGTCCGCAATGCGGGACTCGGGTAAAGGCATGCCATTTGAGAAAAATTTTGAGATGAGGGCCACCTACACCCGACGGCCTGCAAGGGCAGACCCACAAGGGTTTAACACTTTGACTTTTGTTCAACATTTTGACATTCAGGTTTAAACCAGGGAGGCAATAGGGAAATTGTGGGTTGTAGAAGAATCTTCGCCCTACAAAGAATGGTGATGATGAGGCTTGGTTTCACATGCTTTGAAGGTGTTCATTTGAATAATTCTTAGGGAATTTTTGAATGATTTTATGCAAGATTCGCTATCAAGAATGGTCATCGAATATTTTAAAGAGGTTCTTTTGAGATAAATTATCAATATGCAACCCTTACTATGAGAACCAAACTAACTTTGAGATTATGCAGGCGAACATACCTGGAAATCTATGAAAATTTGATGAAGGTGGTGATTATGATTGACTAGTAGCTTATGTGGGCGTGGGAGCTACGATTGTCATTTTTTCTCTCTGACAGATTTCAAACTTGGTCAGTGAAAATGATAGGTCAGAGGCTATTTAGAGGAAAAAAAAATCATTTATGACCTAAATTAAATATGAGTATGGTGGTTAGTGAAGTAGTTGGGCATGAAATTTGATGGACCGGCGATGGGAAGTGTGGACCCCACAATGCAAGATGGCCCTAGGGTTTCACCGTTAGTGATTGGTCAAGAGACGATGGAAAAGAGGGTTGTGGGACCTATCGTGCGAGCGGACATCCGGGGTTGGCTACAGTTTGGATGGTGAAAAGATGAAAGCAACATGCAAAGGGAATCCCACAAGGGCGGACTCGCATGACTTTGAAGATGCCAGAGCAAAAGACTAAAGGAAGTCTGCATGGGAACCTCCGTAGGGGCCAAGGACTTAGAAAATTTTAGAGTGGCAAATTTTGTTGAACCAAGAATGATGAATTTAGTGTTCCTGACCATTTTGGGCTCAAAATTAGGGGCACAAAAAATGAGGTGAAGGAAAAAAGTGACCTGACGAAGGCAAAGAAAAGAGAGGGGGTCCCCATTCCAAATAGGGCATGTGTGCTATAGGCACAATAGGACCAAGAGATAAATATATAATTAACTTTGTGCCTCTAAAATAAAAATAATTCTTTAGAAGAAACTTGGTGGTCTCTCAATTGTTGATAGTCCATTCAATTCCTACTACAAAGGAATAAAAGATACCAATGTTGGAGAACACCTCCATTACCCCTTCACAATTTACAACTCATGTAAGAATAAATAGAAGTACAATAGAGTGTAAACAAAGACATCGTAATATGGATAGCCAGCTCACTAAAACTAAAAAACCTTTAACCAATAACTTTCCATCTATATGAATAAATTTTGATGGAATACCTCTAACACATCCATCCTCTTCATCTCCTGACTCTGCTCTACCACCCTTTCCAAACCATTAAGTTGAACCTTGTTTATCCCAACCTAAAAAAAGAATGAAAGAGGCTCATATAAATGATATTTATTGCAATCTTGTTGATAGCACTAATATGTAGCCTATAGGGATACATTCAGATAGTGAAGTAGAAGAGAATATGGAAGAACAAGAAGATCATAATGAATTATCTCTTATATTTGCAAAATCAGTGAATCTAGATGGGGATGACCATGATGACCCTCCTAATGAGAGTGATCCACCAAGTGTTGAACTTAGTACTTCTCCTTGTACTTCACTTGATGTAGCTACTTTATCTTATTGTTCGCCTCCTATTTATGATGAGCAACATTGGGATGCAGATAATTTGCTTTATTAGATCGAATCACATGTGTAGTAGCATTTTCCTTCTTTTTATATTTTCTTGCACATAATATGATCTCTCATAATGTGTTTCTTGGCATGTATTTTTGTTTGTTAGTTTTCTTTGGATGGCCCTTTTTGTTTCTATTAGAAAAAGGATACAAAGAAAGTTAAACTATTGTGACTTTCATCTATTTGTATCTTTATTTGTCTTTATATTGTGAATGTATTTTATTTGTTCCTTTTGAGAATGATGCAAAGTGTTGAGACATTTAAGTCTCTTCCATTTTAACCCAAAAGCTTTGTTGTCTTCATGTGTTGTTCCTCCATTGTATTCATAGTTCCACAAGAATTTTGGAATGATGTCAATTTAGAGCATGATCATATTATACATTATCTTTCATTGATAGTAACCCTAGATTTGTGGATCCCTTATGTGTTATTTATGTCTTTTAATCATGTGTCTTTGTTTTGGGGGAAACCCCTCATCATCAGTCAACTTTTTGGGAACATATTTTTGGCATAGGGTTTTTTGATAAGCTCTCATGACCTATAATTTTATTCTACCTTAAAGGAAATTTCTCTCAATTTTCGTTAGAAATTAATTTAAGTTGGGGGCATACATTCCATTATGTGCTCAATCTTTTCACACATGTTGAACTTTGTGATGTGTTTTTGGAATATTGATCATTTTGTAACACCTTATCAAAATTATTAGGACTATAATTCTTGGTATGGTTGACATGAGAACACAACTAATAATATTAGACTTCACTAGCTTGTGATGCTTTCATTCATGGGTCACCTATCAAATATAAGACTTTATTAGCTTGTGACTCATGAATTCCTTGGGTATAGATCCTAGTAATAATTTTGTGATTTTCATACCCCATTTTCATATTTGCATTGTGTTTGCATTACGTTTACATTATGTTAGTTTTGTGTCTTCTTTATGTATGCGTATTTTTTTCATGTTGCACTGCATCTTATGTGTGTGTGTTCATTTATCTTTGCATTGTTGTACCATAGAATATTGAGCCTAGGGGCTTGCACATCCCCTTAGATTCAATGTATCCTACCTCTCCAATTTTTGGATAAATGAACCCCTCTTGGCTTATCCTTATTTTAGTGTGAGCATGACCCTTAGTTCATGCTCTCAATAAAGTGGGGGCTAAATGTAGCATCGTAAATTGTCATCCTTGACAACTTCACACTAGGTTTAGCTCCCCCCTATGTGCATGGACCCAATTGTGCTCTTAGATTGCTCATTTTATGAACATCTTTGGAAAATCAGGATTAAATTGGAGATTCATATTTATTATTTATTTCATGAAACTCAAAGAGATAAAATAGGTTTGGTCTAGGGTGTCACAACCCTTGACCAACCTATTTTTTCCCCAATTTAAAATTGTTATTGTCGATATTTAAGCATTTGAAAATTTAAATTTATTTGTCAACTTTTGATAATTTATTTTGCAGGGAAATGAATTATTGCATATAAATACAAGTCTTTTTAACCATTTAAATCCTAATAAATCCTAGCATTTTGGAATCACAATTGAGCATCCTTAAATGTAGTCAAGAGTAGAATTAGAAAAGTTTACAATAATTATTATTGGTCAAGATTCATCTTTCCAATGCATCAAGTTTTCATGGAAGTTTGTTCATGTTTTATGTTCATTTGTTTTGTGAGTACTAACACTTGCAGGACGATCAATAAGGAAACAAATTCTCCTTGCATGAGATGAGTACAATGACTTTAGTCCATCAAGGAAAGAAAATATAAGTGGTAAGTTGCAACACTTGTCAATTTATCATTCTTTTATCCATTTTCCTCTGCTCGACTGAGGGTAACCATTCTTTTACATCATCATAGCCATTGTGCAGGTAGAAATACCAAAATGGGTTTGAATTAGGCAAGCCCATATATGGTACAATCCTTTCTCCTCTCTCTTATGTGTAGGTAATAGATCTGAAGAGGATTTGGGAAAGGATTGAAAGCCTAATTCCAAGATCCAACATTCAATCCTTCTACCTCAAAAAATTAGGAAAAGTGGAATTAATTATCAACAAATGAAATCCAAAAGTTGAGTCTAGAAAGGAAGAACCTATAGAATGTGACCATCCAATATTTTTTTTCTAATTTCTAAGATCTACATTTCTAGGTCTAGGGTGCCAATTCCCCTTTCTAGCTAGTTTGAGTCAAAATCCTTATGCTAGGTTCCTTTGTCTTTGCACTATGTTGTTTTTTACTTCATTTCTATGTTCATATTCTATGTTTTTAAGTAATCTCATAAAAAAATTGTAGCTTCATAATTGATCTAGGAACACATTTGCATTATCAAACCAAGTTAATCAATAATCAATTAATCAACATCAATCTCCCCCAAGAAAGAACCAAAACCTTGATCCACCATTTTGGCTCTTCCAATCGAGGCTAGTAGCCAAGTGGGCATTTGTGATCATTTTTGGTTCCTTCCTAATATAATTTAGGAGAAAATATGGTTTAGACCCTAGATCCATTTTTTCCACATCACAATTTTATTTCCATTTAGTTTCCCTTTTCATCTCGAACTCTCTCTTTCTCCTACAAACCTTAATTTCCCTAGTTTTAGATTTTCTTTATAATTGATCAATAAATACAAATATCTTATACCTAAACCATTATTTTCTCTCTCCTTATTCAATCCCCTTTCAATTCCCTATTAGTTTTCATCAAATTTTATATATTGTTATTTTTTCCATACCAATTCTCTCCATTGAGTGGTTTTCTATTTTTCTATTTTCCCTCAATGCTTCTTTCCTTTATTCTATTTTCATTATCTTGCTTTATCTCTATCCACTTCTTTCTTTGGAGCACCTCCTAAAATTATATGGCCTATATATTTCTCCTCTTTCTATCAATTTAGTCTTCTAATATTTCTATTGAGTTCATATGGAAATGCATTTCCTATTCTCCTACTTTTGCCAACTATCTCAACACATAATCTAGTGACTTAGATACTTATATATATTTATATGATCATTTCTCCACTAACCATTATTCTTCACAAAAGCATGACTTATATGATAATATAGGTCCATTGATTCTCATTTTACCCTCTTCTTCTCCTCTTATTCAAAAGATGTCACCTATAGATAATGATAACACTATCATTTCTTAAATTTTTTCTCCAACTTTCATAGATTCTTACGTAAAGATAATCCCAAAATATCTATAATTAGTCACTTTTTCTACATTCTCACTAAAAGGTTCTTATACTTCCCTTGATAAGGTATATTTTGATACAGTTTGTGATTCATCCTCTTGTGATGATATAATCCATTATCCATATGGATATCTATTTTTTCCCCTTTATTTTTTCATGTGTATTACCATTATTGTGTTTCTAATACCCACATATATGTCATAAAACTTAAATAATTTATTTCATGTGATAATTTTACTCACTTATTCAATGAGCCACATATTGACATTGGCATGTCCTCTTATTGTTCCACTTTTGATATAGATGCACTTCATCCCTTTTTAAAACTATCACTATTTCCCCCACTATTATCATTATTCCACCTATCATACCTATTATTCCTATATTATATGAATTACTCCTTTATTATATCACTTCTCATGATGTCCTATATTTTTCTTTGTGACACTTCATGCTTCCTTCATCCATTATGTCTTTACTTTCCTATGAGTCATCATTTTTTCTTCCATTCCTTGTGATGAAATATATTTACCTACCTCACCTCCTAAACCATTTGAATTATTTCTTCTTTAATTAAATATGTCACCTCCATCGTCTCTTTTATCATATATTTGACTAAGTGTGAGAGATTGAACAAATGTGATGAGTGTGCAACATTAATGAATTCTTAGATAACACAATAGATGCATGTTACGATAAAGGTTTGAAGGTTTATTTTCCTTTTAATAATTATTGCAATCTACATGATGTCTCTTATTATCCCCCACCTACATCTATGACATTGTATACATTATATAAATAAAAACATTATAAAGTGCATGTAAATGAATTATGTTTTCATGAGCCTCTTATGATGTCTTATTTTCATTATCCTTTAGATGATAGCATACTTAGTCAATATTGTGATATTTTAAGCATATTTATGATTCATCCTCCCCCTCTTTCTTTCATTATTACTATACAACAATACCTTTGTACTTTACATCCTATAGTAGAAAATTTTTTATTCTACTTCGCATATAGTAGAACATTTCCACAACACGTAATTAGATCCATTAAAATTTTCAATGTCCAACTAAGATGCAGATGCAGTCATGATTCCTACAACCACAAATTTGCAAAAAAAAAACTACCACTACAACACAAAAAACCTTCACACTTCCACCCAATAGACAAATTTGGCCAGGATCTGATACACAATGTTAGAAATGAAGGCAACCACTACAATATGGAAATCTGATTTAACTTGCAAATCTGAAATATAAGCTTGTAGAAATTAATAGAGAAATTATTTAAACTACAAATAAATCACACAACTCAAGAGCCATACACATAACACAAGGATCTACATGGATAAAACCATTTCAGGTAAAAAAAACTCCACAAAGAAAAGAGGGAAAATCTGTATTATTCTTCAAGAAGATTACAATACATAGACTTTCCTTAATCTTAACTCCAATCCAGTAGCATCTATGTACCTGTAAAAATTCTCATAATTTCTCCATCTCAACCCCTCAATATATAGATTCATGAGGGCTCAAAATACCGCCATAAAACATTGCCATGGGTCAAAACAAGGCTCAAAAATGCCATGGTAAAATTCCATACGACCCCTTACATACTGAACATGGTTTCTTACATGAAATTACACCCGCTTACAAATTGTCATAAGAATCCTTAGAAAATAGGAGAATGTAAGAGGTTTGGTAGCTTGTAGACCAATAAGGTCAATGAAAGATCAATGGCAGTATGGACTACCTTTCATGCAAAGGAAGAGGAAAATTCTTGGGTGATTGACAATATTTGTTCCCACCACATGATTGGTGATAGAGGAAAGTTCATTAGTCTCAAGAAGGTTAATGGTGGAGCTATTAAGTTTGGTGATGGTAAGTCAACACAAATCTATGGAAAAGGTGAATATATAACAATTGACGGAAATAATAGAATTGAAGATGTCCTTTTATGTCAAAGGTATGAAGCATAATCTTCTTAGTGTAATTCAAATGTGCAACAAAGGGTACAACCTTACCATTTATGCTAATGGTTGTGAGATTAGAAAAGGTGGGTCTGGAAGACTAGTTGTTGAAGGAACAAGAACAAATGGTAATGTTTATCATCTAAAGGAGGCTAATTGAAGGATCTACTTATTAGCTTGGTCTGGAGAATGTTGGTTATGGAATAAAAGAATGGGACACATCAATTTTGATAATATGGTAAATATCAGTTACTCTCATTCCTGGTGAGAGATATACCTAAGATAACCAAGCTTGCAAACACATTATTCAAAGAATTTCAAATGAGAAATCAAACAAGGACTAGTTTTAAAAGCAAGGAGTACTTTATTTCAATGCCATTGAAGTTGATCCACACTAATCTATGTAGACCTACAAGGACAAGGAGTCAACAAGGTGAAAGGTAATTTATGTTTCTTATAGATGATTACACTAGAATGACTTGGGTTACATTCTTAAGAGAAAAATCATAAGCCTTTAAAAAGTTTAATATTTTTAAAGAAAAAGTAGAGAATGAAATGGATGCTAAGATCAAATGTTTAAGGTCAGATAGAGGAGGTGAATTTACTTCATATGAATTTAAATTTTTTTGTGAAGGTCATGGTATTATGAGATATTTTTCTTCTCCTAGAACCCCTTAGCAAAATGGGGTAGTTGAAATGAAGAATAGGATAGTGCAAGAGATGGCTAGGGAAATGATGAAAGATGTTGAACTGTTTGATATGTATTGGAAGGAAGCAGTTCAAATTGTTGTCTATTTTCATAACAAAGTGCAGCTAAGGGTCAGTAGCACTAAGATCCCTTATGAGTTGTGGTATGTAAGACCTACCACTGCTAAATACTTCATAATTTTTGGTAGTAGATGTTATATCAGAAGAGATGAAGGAGACCTTGGAAATTTTGATTCAAGGTGTGATGAAGGGATCTTTCTTGGTTACTATACTAGGAGCAAGGCATATAGATGCTACAACAAGAGGTTGGGAAAGATGATTGAAAGTACAAATGTCAAAGTAGATGAAGACTTATGTCAAATCTTACAAGAACTAGAGATTTATGGATCTGATATACCTCCCTAGATTGAAGAAGAAGAAGTAGAAGTATAAGAGAAAGAGGAGAAGGAACTAGAACCAATGAAGACTCTCAAAACTACAACAAAGTATGTCCAAAGGAATCATTCTACAGATCATATCATTGTAGATAAGGATGAAGGTGTTGTGACAAGGAGAAAGTTTGCAAGAACTAGTGAGAAATTAAATTTGTATTTGTTGTCAAAAGTTGAGCCCAAGAAATTTTTTGATGCTAGAAAAGATGATAACAGGATAAAGGAAATGGAGGAAGAACATGATTAGATAGAGAAGAATCATACTTGGGAATTAGTTCCTATACCAACTGATAAGAATGTGATAGGAACAAAGTGGGTGTTCTGAAATAAGTTGAATGAATATGGTGAAGTCATTAGTAGAATTTGGAAAATACATGACTAGGTGACTAAAACTTTTAGTCACAACAACTAAAAATGACTAAATTCTACTCATTTTTTGCAACTCGGCGATAAATGAGTAAATAAATGACTAATTTGGTTGTTGACTAAAAAATTATTTAGTCACAGAAATAAAAATGACTAAATAGTTAGTCATCAAATCCAAATTAGACAAAAAATTTAAAACATAATTCCACCAATTATTGGCATGATGTATTCATGTGTGCGGTGTATTGGCATGATTATTCACATTCATTGTAGATTCATTCATCTCGTTCATTGAAGATTCATTCATCTCGCTTGACCCCGCTTCACTCATTAGCTTGGCATGAGATGTTTTGATCAGTTATAGAAGCTACTTGCATGGGCGATAAGGACTCGGAGAGGACCTGGAGACTTCTAAAAAGGCGAGAAAGGGCAAAGAATTTGGAGATTGTTGTAATGAATTTGAATTCACTGAGGCCCTCTATAGCAAAATCAAATTTTGGGACACCCTCTGTAGTGAATTTAGAGGTAATTTGAAACCCTCATTGCATTAAACACAAATTCAAAATGATCATTACAATCTACTAATCTTAAAAATTTTCTTTTACAATCTTGCCACTATTTTGCTTCATAATGTGTTCGAGCTAAATATAATAAAATTTGGGTGTCAAAGCCAAAATAGAATTTCCTCAAATAATTTTGATAAATTTTCACTGCAAGAAAAAACTATCCTTGTGCAAAGTAACCATGTCCTATATTTACCCACACATCAAGCATCTGAACAAAGATGTTTCTTGCTGCAGCTTCTTGTACCTATGTAAAGATTTCCTTTTGGTGCAGGAGCACCATTCAACAAGATGGGTCAATTCATGACCCTAAGGTGTAGACTTTAGGATTAAGGTTTTTCATGCACTGAATAAGGTCACTAAGACTACTCTTTGATGTATTTAGGCTTAAATTAGTCCAAATAGGTGTTTGGAGGAGTTATTTTGTGAAACAATGTTGAATTTGGAAAAATTGTTCAAAATTGCCAATACTTGTAATCAGGGGTTTTGGAGGATTTTGATGAGTTAGGTCTTAGGTTTGGTTGAATAAGGTCTAGTAAGATCACTCAACTTGTATTAGGTTTATTTTGAGTCACTTGGGCCACAAACCCAAAAATCTTGCAAAATATAGCCAAGTATGTAATAAGGTTAATAACAAAGTAGTAAAACAATGTATTCTTGTATTCAACAGTCACAAGCAGGTTTCAAAGGGTAGTTGATGGTAGTTGGTCGGTATTTTGAGTGCAAGAACCTTTAAGAAGGTGAATTCCATTGCTGTAAGAGGTTGGCAATAATTTTGGAGAAGGAAATCAATAAAAGGCACTGTTAATTCTTAGAAATTTCTTTTCTTTTTGTCTTTACTAGTCTTGTACGGGTCCGTACAGGCATATAATGGTCTGAAATATTCTATGAATATTTTTGTATGTATTTTATGTTGTTTGAATTTTATTTGAAGTTATAATTCAAGGGTTTGTTAAAGTTATTAGTATTTGACAATCGCTGCCCTGTTTTCTATGTTAAAGGGTTTTGAAGGGAATAAAATGAAGATCTAAGCCTTCCACCTACTATTCAAACCTATGGCTTAGTGGAAAGGCTTCTCTAGAGAATAAATGATGTTTCTTTGTTATTTTTACAACCTTTAAATGTGTGGAAGAAGAGAATGATGATGCCTTAGGGCCAAAACAAGTTAAATTTCATGTGTAAGAAGGGGTATTGAGTGGTGGTTTGTGACAATACATTTGGGATTGCCTGAGAAATAGTTTTTGAAGTTGGGTCAAGGTATTTGAAGCCTGTTGGAAGTCTTAGTTGGGTTAGATGGACATGGTAGTATTGATTTCCACTAAAACCCTTGTTTTGTGCTTGAAAAGGAAGGGTTTCTTAGAACAATGTTTAGAAAGACTTGAATCCAAGAACTAAGGGTGGATTTGGTGTTGTTTGGGCATTGGTGTTGCTGACCCAAAGTTTGAAGGGATTTGACAAAATCTAGAGGGTTTTTCTTTGTAAATCAAGCCTATTTGAGTAGCCCAAGCAAGGGGTGTTGAATTGAATCTCATAGATGTTGCAAAGGAAACATATGCAATACTTTGGCATAGTGAGATACTTTGTAAATGGTGTCTAAAACTCAAAGTGTTTCTTGTCTTGAGGTGTTTGTGAAGATTTATACCTAATTTTTGTGTTTGGAACCCTAGAAGGGTTTTGAGGGTGAGTTGATGTTCAAACATTGATATCCTTTGAATAAGTGTTTTATTCATTGAGTTGTGATCAGATTGAAGGTTATTTGAGTGTGTTCACCGCCCTTCTCCATCACCTTTTTAATATCAAATTGACCCCTTTCAGCTAGCATAATGGCTTCCCCATTTGCATCATAAACATTTCATGATCTATGTGCCAACACTTTAGAATGGCTACCCCATTTGCAACATAAAAATTTTCACTGCAAATGCAAATGGTCCTTGTGGAAAGTAAAAATTTGCTATATTTACCCACACATGAGGTATCTGAACAAAGATGTTTCCTATAGTAGCTTCTTGTACCTGTGTAAAAATTTCCTTTGTAATATTAAATTGACCCCTTTTAGCTAGAACAATGGCTTCTCCATTTGCAGCATAAACATTTCCTAGTCTTTGTTCCAACACTTAAGTGGCCCCTTTTATGACATTAAGATCCTCTTGAGTTAATATTATACTCCTATTTCCCAAGATAAAAATCCCCAAGGCCCATCAGAAATGAACGATGAGCATTTGAGTTTCAACTTGGTTTCATTTCAAAAAGGGGACATTACATTGTACAGGATTTGTTTAACAACAAAATAATTTAATCCACCTATTTGGGACTGTAAAATAAAAATAGATGAATTAATCCATTTTCAATTATAAGTTCTTTCAATCTAGAATCTGGTAGAAAGATAAAGCATAAAACATTGAAGGACATAGAAAATGTTCTAAAATAAAGACTAAAATAGGTTGCCCATGAAAAAAAAGAAAGAGGAAAAATGAAAAGATAACATACATATGATTCATTTGAGGTTTTTGATAAGATCTCATTTAACCAAGGTCAAACGGACCCAGCTATAATGTTAAATATCAATACCAAAACCCCGAAAGCCATCCATCGCCATCGCATGCATCATTTAACATGTTTCTTATTAATGCACCAAGCTCAGAATTGATAGATGCACTTACAAGGTGATAAAATATCATCAATGCTTCTATGTATGCCAAACATGGAACGAAAACAAAATGCATTGATTAAAAGCAGTAAAATACTAAAGTAAAGACGCCAACTTCGAAATCTTGGTTTTATTTAGCAAAACAAAGCGATGAAGAATGAATGGAAAGGAAGGTTAAAGACCCAAGAAATTCTGCGGGAGAAGGCGAGCAGAACGAAGCAGAAAGAAAGCGCGGCGACAAGGATGATGATGACGATGAGGTTGTTAGTTGGAGAAGAAAGAAAAAGAATATTTTTTATGATTTCTACAGGAGGAAACCTTTGAAGATGAGGAAAATTATATGAGTGATAAATCACAAGATGATGTAGAAAATTCCTAAGATCTTCTTGCAGCTATAGGTCTAGAAGACTCTAATGATGGTGAGACAAATTCTCTAGTTTCAACAAAATCACAAAGGAGACATGCATACTCTGATTCTGAAGATGATGAAACATTGTAGAAATAGAGTCCAAGAGAAGATGATCCATATGATGATGATGTCTAGGCTTCCTAAGCTTTAACCAAACCTATCTCCTATTTGCCAAGAGAAAAATTGCCAACACCCATGGGAAATGAATGATGAGCATTTGAGTTTAAACAGATTCCAAGAGAAGATGATGCATACAATGACGATGGATAGGCTACCTCAAAATTTTAGTCAATAAAATACGCTTTGTCCCTTCCAAATCCATTTGACATAGTTAAATGAGATCTTATAAAAAACTTCAAATGAATCATTTGTATGTTATCTTTTCATTTTTCCTCTTTCTTGTTTTTTATGGGCAACCAATTTTAATATGTTGAAACTCAAATGCTCATCATCCATTTCCCATGGGCCTTGGGGATTTTTGTTTTTGGAAAATAGGAGCTAGGTTTGGTTAAAGCTCGGGAAGAGTAGACATCATCATCATATGGATCATCTTCTCTTAGACTCCATTTCTACAATGGTTCATCATCTTCAGAATCAAAGTATTCATGTCTCCTTCATGATTTTGTTGAAACTGGAGAATTTGTCTTGCCATCATCAGAGTCTTCTAGACCTATAGCTACAAGAAGATCTTGGGAATTTTTTGCATCATCTTGTTCCTTATCGCTCATATAATTTTCCTCATCTTCCATGGAAACATTAGGTTCCTCCATATAAGAATCATAAGCCTTGTGGTCCTTATCCTTCTTCTTTTTCTTCTTTTCCTTCTTTTATTTCTTCTCATACTGACCAACCTCATCATCGCCATCATACCTATCCTTAAACTTACTCTTTCATAATTCCTTCACATTCAAATTTCTCCTCTTGTTTCATCACCTACCAAAGTTATTCCTCTTGCTTTCTCCTTTCCATTGGAATCCTTTGTTCTTCATCAACTTTTTTTTTGCTTCATTATCTAAGACAAGTTTTCGTGCTACTTTAATTGTTTCTTTTGCTTTAAGCCAGTCATTTATTTTCAGTTCCATGTTTCCAAGCATACATAAAGCATTTGATGAGTTTTATCCACCTTA
>VDFB02365253.1:0-19979 GCA_007258455.2 Sequoia sempervirens
ATAAAGTACTACGGTAAAGGTGAAATTTTCTTTGTTTATGATTATCTAGAGGAATAAATGGGGAATGTTGGTGACAGTATGGATCTTGTCACACAAATTGTTGCATTTCATGTTAAATACAATGAAAAATCAAAGGAAGTAGATCTTTTGATGCAAGTGAAATGTAGGAAAGCAATTGAAGGCTAGTGAATATTGGGGAAGGATTTTTTTTTCTAACACCCTTATTCCCTTCTAATTTAGAACAATTAGGCACTAAATTAGGCACTACATCATGCACTAAATTAGGCACTACATTAGGTGCTAAATTAGGCACCAAAAAAGGCTCTAAAGTAGGTGCTAAAATAGGCACTAGTTAATATGCTAATATGGGTGCTAACATAGATACTAATTTGGTTGCTAATTTAGGTGCTAATCTAGGCATTACAGTAGGCATAGTTTTTGGTGCTAATCTTGGTGTTAATCTAGGCATTAATAAGGGCATTACACTAGGTGATAATAACGACACTAATCTTGGTGCTAATTATAGTGCTAATGTCGGCACAAAATTGTGCCCGATTTAGCGCCGACTTGTTCTGGTTGGTGCAAAATATGCCAAAAATAGTGCCGACTTTTCCCAAAAATGGAGAAAAATACATTAAAACAATGGGTGGAAGAAAAAAAAGGAACAAAAAAGGGAGTTAATCACAGGGATTTGTTGTAGTGGAAGGAGCAATAAATACCTACAACTTTTTAGGGTTAGGGGTGTTTATGCTCATAGCAGGAGCTAGAAGTAGCACTAAGGCTAATTGAAACAAAGCAGAGGGGACAAGAGAGGAGGACACAATAGCGAACCCTGAAATAGGGGTGGTCGAATCCCCTTCCTTCCTTTGCAAAGCAACCTGTTCAACAGCTAGAGCCTTTTTCCCATGCTTGTGCTCACGCCCAAGGTGGTTCCTACGACTCAAAGAGCTAGTGGCTAGAAGATAGGATGGAATAGAAGGCTCCTGCTTGGCCATCAGAGTTTCCATCATGACTATTTCCAATGAAGGGAGAGACTCTTGGACGAGAGCAGGAGGGAAAGACTGAGATGAGATTGGAGTAACTACAGGGGGAGTCAGCTCTAACACCTTGGTAACAGGCCTCTTACCATTCACTACCTTGGGAGAAGGATTGGTAGGAGGCTACACAGGCTGAGACATAGAGGACTCCCCATGGGGATCCTTCCCCTTACCATACCGAATGGGCCTAGGAACCATGGGTAAAACATGAAGTTTGAATGTTGGACGCTTGGTTTTTCCCCAAGTGAGCACCATAGGATTCTCCAACAAACACCTAGGAGTAGGATCTGATGATGCCACAACAAAGCAAGAGGAAGTGATAGGCATGACAAAAACCATAGAAGGAGAATATGAGTGTTGATCATGCTTCTCCTTTTCTCTTTTCTGAGCCAAGGTGACATCACTATCAACCTTTAGGCAAGTCCTATGTGACATAGCGTAGGGAGATGGAGGATATCACTTTAGGTGTTAAGTGCCCACTCTTGTACTTCACATAAGTTTGATATAAGAGGTCTATCCTAGGAGGAAGTGGACCAATGGGTGTAGGCCAAAAGTGATCCAGTGAATAGCTACCACGCACAACTGGTGGTTTATAGCTGGTGTCATGGATTACATGCACGAAACCCTCATGGATAAATTTCAAACACTTATACATGACCAAGGGAACTACGTTCATAGCAACCAACCAGGGGATACCCAGTTTCACCTTGAAGAATTCAAGCCCCAAGATTATGTCAAAAACCAAGTTTATTGATTTAGGTTTGACCAAAATGGACAAGGAGATGCAACCAAGGGGAGGTACAAAAATTCCGTTGTGCATACAAATGGTACATTAAAATGTGTCATACCCATCTTTGTGTAGGAAATTAGTCAACACAATCTCCTTAGTAATGACATTCACCTAACATGTTGGGTCAACAAGAACACTTGTTACAACATTTTCATTGATTCGTGTGAGGATGTAAGGAGGAGATGGTTCTCTATTATAACCCATCGAAAAGTCCTATGAGGTGAAATTTGTACCAATAGAACTACTCGCAGGTTGCGCAGATGGGATAGGAAGATTCAAAAAGGAGGCCATCGCACACACTAGATGAAACTTTCACAGAGCCCTCAAAGGTTTTGCAATTATATAGTGAATCAACTAAGGCTTCATTCCACAATGCTTACAGAACCTTCCAACTATGCCACTAGGGGTCGTAGGTTGGGTTGCAAGGCTAGGTGCCTCACAAAAATCACACCCACAATACTCATAAGATATAAGGAAAGGAAATTTGAGCATCGCTAAAAAAAACCAAAATGGCTCACATCGAGTTCACCAAAATGTAAGGTAGGGGGACCAACCATGCCAAGGCTCTAGGCCATGGAGAGCTAAGAGCGAAGGGCTACCCTATCTTACCTCAAGATAAGAAGGTGTTTTTAGGTGAAGGATAGAGAATGAAGAGAACTCTCAAGTGCTCCTATCATTCTAGTGATCCAAAAACTTGAACTCGAGACTAGACAACCCAATTTCTGGAATCCAAACTACACCTCAGACAACTCTCTATCTAAGGTAGATAGCTCGGGTCAAGGACAATAGCGTGGCACGTTGGCGTCTCTTTGGTGTGATGGCATCCGTATGACTAGGAAGTGTGAAATATAGTGCATGAAATGAGAAAACCTACTGAAAACCTAGTAAATGAGGTTTATTGAATTGAGCTAAATAATAGAGTATGATAAATGACCATGAAGATGGTAAATAAGGTAGATGAAAGTAAGGGCGACGAAGACCAAGTCACTGAGAGTCCAGTTCACTAGCAAGCTCCACAAACATGTACACCTACATACAACCAAGAAGGGAAAAGTGTTGGGTTATATAGGGGTTTTCCTCAGTCAAACCCCCACTTTGGTGTTTCCACCTCCAAGGATAGCCAAGAAAGCCATGAAGTAGAAAATGCAATAAAGGAAAGAAGAATATCAAACACTACAAAAGATACAATGCTACTCTATCAAACCTCAACAAGAAAGGATAGTGAAGCAATACCACCTCTACCCAAAGGAACTCAAGGCCAACAAAGGGAGAATGCAAGACAATGAGCTTGGCAAAGTCAACATGACTACAACGGTGACGAAGGGAGGTCTCGCAAGACTCCAAACTCACAACTTCTATGGTAGCACAACATGTACAAAATAAAGTTGGAGTAACAAGTTGTTGTAATGCTCAAGGAATTATATGAAAATGCTCAAGAGATCAAGTGAATGGCTAAAGAGATGCTAAGGAGATCAAGAAGTGTCAAAGAGATGGATTGATAGTGAAAATTATGCATTTGAAGGAAGATTAAGAGGGAAAGAGTAATTTTTGGGTCGACTGGTCAACATAGTGGCATTATGCTTCATGCCCAATGGAGAACATAACATCCCTATAGACACCAGAGGTAGGAATCTGTCAGGGATGATAGTGTGCTGCATAGACATCCGTGCACCATGCTTGCATCCCTGACAAATATTTCCCCACTGACACATAGGACAAACACCAAGTGGATGGAAGGCAGGTGAGTGATGTGGAATTTTGTATTTAGGTTTGATTTTCTAAGGTGGAGGGATGCAAAAGGATAATTTACACAAGGGGTGAAAATTTTCTCCTATATAGGTAGATATCCCATAAAAAAATCCAATTCCCTATACTTGATAAACAATGTGGATTCCATTAAATTCAATACTTATTTATTCTTAGAGTCCTCATTTTTACATTATATTGAGTATTTTAGTGTCCACCATGTATTCTAAAAATTATGATGAGTCCTCATTTGATGAACCCTCCTCCCCAATATCTTATTCTTATTTGATCCCTTAAAATTAGAGCCCTACTCCCTTCTCCATAGTTTCACCTTACGTGGGACTATCCCTTATCTCTCTCCTCCATGTTCTTAGATTGAACCCTCAACTTGATACCACCTTTTTCTTTTAAAAATAATTATATAAATTTATTTCCTTTCAAATATAGGAAAAATGGTTTTCTAGTGAACAAATTTCTCATTCACTACATCATTCTACTACTAAACTTGAAACTCTTTTTTATTTGAACTCATATTTCATGCATTTCAAGAGTATAGTACCACTCACAACCCAACCTATGTAGGAAAGACACCCTAAAAATTGGTTCCGCATGGAAGTGTAATTGGATTCCACTAGGAGGCAAACTGGTTATTGTACTTTGAGTTAGTTGACACCAAATAAAAGTTTAAAATATATACTAGAAGTCTAGATCAATTATTTGGTTTATTCAAATAGGATAAATTTGATGTTGAGAGAAGTAATTAGGTAGCTATAAAGCTCCTATAAATTAATTAGTGCCAAAGAGTAGAATTCAATGCCTAAGATGTATAATTTTGGAATGAACTCAAGAGAAATTGGAAAGTAGTGGAGTCACTCCATGAAAGGCTTGAAGTGGTTGAAGTGAAGCATATAACTTTGGAGGTTTCCATTAATATAGTCCTAATAATTTATGACCTCTAAATGACCATCTAATATAGGAGTATTACATCTTTAATGATCATGCATTGATATTTCATGATAGTAGATGACCACAACAAAATAATTAGCAAGGCTCTTGGTCTCCTTCATACCCTAAAATCCATCATGATACTTGATGGGAGAAACCAAGTGAAATTCAAAACTTGTTACAAATTATTTTATAACACTCTCTAGACATTGTAAGTACCATAGATAACTATAAGGAATCTATAATTTGTTTCCAAGTCATCATCTTCACAAATTTCATTGAAGAACATTTGAAGACCCTAAAATAAATGTAAGGAACCCTCAAATACTTCTTATAAATTTCCTGATAGTTGATTTGAAATGTTTCTACCCCTTGTGGGTCTATGCAAATAATTTTATTTATTATGCAGAGGCCTACCAATAGATCTAGGCTTGTGAGGAACAAGAAGCAACTACTTTATGGGACTCACCCAACAACCCCAAGGTGGAATTCTATACCAAGACCATTTATATTATTACAATTTTAAGGTAGATATCAACATCACAATTATTAAATGTCAATCCTTTTTCAATCATTTTCTTCTTTCAATCTTCCCATTGAGATTGATATTCTCTAGTAATTATGGTTGACCCAAAGTGATGCATGGGAGACACTAGTCACCTTGGTCAATGTGATACCACATTGACCGTATTCTTTATTCTTTGATATTTATGTTCTTTACTCTTTATTTACAATATATAGAGTTCACCTAGGCCAACTCCACTTTTCAATACAGTTTTGGGTTTTACCAAAACAATTCTCCTATTGATTAGAACCACCATTGTAAATTGTTCCAATGTGGAAAGTACCTAATTATTGCTACCTAAAAAAAACCTTTTCAACTTCTAGCTCTCAAAAAATATGCCAACAAGTTAAAATAGTGGTTAAAATCTTGGTCAACACATAATTGGGACTAAATCCAACCTATATTTTTGTTCCTTCAAAGATCTATTAATCAAAACATCAAGGCAAGAATGGTCATTGGTGTTTTTTTCCCATGAACTAAATGTAGCTAGTGTGTATTCAAAGCCTTCACTTTGCTATTTATATGATAGACTAGAAATAGTTCAAAGAAAGATGAAGAAATGATTATAATTTCCCACAATCTTGTGCATTATTTAAACAAAGAGGATAAGAAAATAACCCTTTATAGTTAGAATATTCTATCCCTTTTTTAGCTCAATCATAACTATGAGTTGTTCCCTTAAATACTTTCTCATGAGATTTCATTGTTCCTTGTTTCTTACCCATCTATCTTATTTTATATATTTATTTATTTGGTTCTCATTGTATAAACCAATGACATCTCAAAGAACTAACATGTAAATGAGGATCATGACTAGAATTTGCTAAGGCCATGGAGCCTTTTATAAGTAGCTAGTTATTCCCACATCAAATAATGTGTCTTTGATATCTATAGTACTTATTAAAGATCTTAGATCCATTTATCATATGCCACCAATAAGAATTCAAGGTTTCTTATAGTATATGAAGAAATAAATCAACTCCTTAGGTGTCACATAGTTTTCGTCAACTCTACAACAAGCTTACCACCCCTAGATAGCTTGAACAATAAGAATCCAACAAAGGTTTTTTTATCCAAGGGAGATCATATTTTCTATATGAGGTGAGGTTGGTTTCATTGAGCTTTCACTTTATATTTTATTCTCCCCCTATGTGTGTGGTGCCATGTATTCATGTACATGTAATTGTAGATCTAATATGGTAGTCATGTAGCTCATGCAATCTATTTAAACATGCCCTTGGACAAGCTAAAGCTTCCTTATTTGGTGGAGTGATGGAAAAAAGTGACAAATAATTTTACATATTTCTAACCTAGGAAGATGTAAGGATAATTCTCTTCAAGAAGAAAAAGGATACAAAACATTGCCTTGATGGTTTGACTCCACCTTTAAAGAAAGCTGCCCTTATAAGTTGCTAGAAATATGGTGTTTCCCTAACACACTCCCTTTGACTTATCCATTCTAATATAGATGGATTCCATGGTTAGTTTTCAACATAAGTATGTAAACTTTAGATCCATTTCAATTTCATGGGATTCCCTTTCTTCAAGCCATATATCATTCCTTGTGATTTATGTGACTTAGCAATTAAGTCATAGATGTCATGATATCTAGGGAAGCTTTCCATTAGCATGTTATATATCTCATTGTCATTTATGGCCCCTTGTTCTCAAACTGTGGCCATATTTAACCTCTATAAAAATATTTTAGTGCTATATACATTAGTTTTAAATATTTTCTACGATTACAAACTTATTTTTCACATGGTTCTCACTTCTTCATGTCAATTGACCTTGTAACCCTTTTCATCCTTGTGATGAATTAGTATTATGGATCCTCAAAATCATTCATCATCTAAATGCTTATTTCCTTCCAATGAATCCGGCTAGGTACAATCATGTTAGCATCCTCCTATATGTGACAACCATTAATCTTGTGAGGATATCTAATGGTGCCATTAGCTTCACATCATCCTCTTATATTTTCTATCAAGCCTAAGCCCACAATAGGCCCCATTAAGCCCACAAAGGTTCCCCTACTTGAAAGGTAACCAACCCTAAGGTTCTTTATAAAATGAATTAGAGGTTTTCCAAAATCCCTCATTTGGAGAGTGCAAGTTGGTTCTTTCATTCACAAGGGGATCCATAGAGTAGTTAGGAATTGTTTGTTAAAATAGAGGTTCACTTAATGAAAGTTATGATTAATTGGTTGTGTAAACCATTGTACTTTAGTTCATTTTTTAACTTTCATTTCAAATTATTTTTGTACTTTAATTATATTTGATTATCTTCCTATGATTGATTTAAAAATTAATTTTGTTTTAAAATAATTTGAAACTATTGTATGTTTGTGTGAATTTATTGTTATTTAATTTTATTTTTTTATTGCAATTGAGTTGAAACTGTGTTTAGTCAAATAAAATTGGAATTTACATGTAAAATTTCAGGAATTTAGACATTCATTTTTGTATTCTCATATTTAGAATCAAAATAGGAAATAAAAATGCAAACATAAGAATACTATTTTAAACCAAAGGAAATACCTCAGAAAAGAGGAATGCAAATACAAAAACTAATACAAAATGCAAACCTCAGATAAGTTGGATGTACTCTTAGATGAAATGTAGGTGCTCAAATCAACATGTACCTACAAAATGATAATTTGTATGTATGGAAATGAAGGATGAAGGTCTTGATTTATAAAGTTGGAGAGAGGAATATGAATGACAAAGATTCAATCTCAATAGTGGTTGAGATCAAATGAGGGAAAGTAGAGAATCTTCATTAGCTAAGAATAGTCAGGGGGTTGCAAATGAGTGAGGATAATTATCTCATATTTTTTATTTATTTTGGATAAATAGGTGTGTATAGGGTAAAAATAGTGGCAGCATAATGAGGTGGGTTAGAAAGGAATCTGGAGTGAATATTTAGGGATTTTATGAATAACTTGGATATTATATTTACTTGGTCATGGATAAATGGATAGTAAAATGGATTTTTGATTATTTAATAGAAAAGAGAACAATTGAAGATAATTATTTTATTAATGATGGATAATGGAAGGGAAATTCGGAAGGAGACTATGAAATGGGAATGGTTTATGGTTAGGATATCACATTAGGTGGTGGTTGAAAATAGGTATATACAATTTCAATCATATTTTAACCTCAAAATTGATTAATTTATCAAAAATAAGTTGCAATAGCAGTTAATCTGTTCAACATTAGAATTTAATTGAGATATTTTTAGTTGCTAATGCATCAAAATTATCAATTTTATAGCAATGAAATTCAAAAGTTTAGGACAGTAAAAATATGTTTAAAACTTGTAAAAAATATTGTCAAAAGTTAAAAACATGGAGTTAACTATCCACCCTGCATTATTGAAATCAGTTATTCAAAACTAAGAAAGAATTTGATACTTCTTTAGAAGCCCAAAAGTTCTTGTCTTTGATTTCCTGCAAGTCCATATAGTTTCTTACTGATCTCACCCCTTTTCATTCCTGTTCGACTGTCATGGCTTATTAGAGTTCATTATTTGGTTTTTCTGAGACAATGTTCCTTCCAACATGTCCTTTTACAATGAATTCCATGATAGCATTTATGACATGAGGTGATGTGCTATGTAAATAAGGGGATCCGCCCCTATTTCTAACATGATTAAAACCAACAATACACTTGCTGAATCATTTGGAAAGGTTTCACTTTCTTTGTTCAATAACCCACCAAAGGGTCACCTCCAACTTAACAATTCGCCAATCCACATATAGATCTTCCAAGGTAATGTATTACTTCACATTCATTGAATCTCTGATAGACAAGAATAATTAAGTACCAACTGGCAACTACTGTGATTCTTGTATTGCTCAATTTTCATTGCCATGCATAACTTTATGATCTTCATTCTTCACATATGTCAAGCTTAGTGCAGTGGTAGTTTACCTGTGCACAATAGCTCCAAGTCGTGTCTTCCCCTTGACAGTGCAATAAGGAATGTTTAGTTTCCTTCAAAGTGCAGTGAGTGACACAATAAGGTCTATAGAATCATGAGGTGCAATAACCCACAATTGAGCTTTAACCTGTTCCATAAGATAAGTTACATGATTGATACCATAGTTCACAAAAAACAGGCTTTTCACTTCAGTAGTTTTTCCTTCTGCCTCTGTCTGCAACTTCTTCAAAGGCCTCTCCTTTTTGCAGTTTTGCCTTCTGGCCTGTATTTTTAGGAGCATCTTGAACAGGTTTGATATGAGATTCTTGTCCAGGGTTTTGGTGAACTATTTGAGAGTAGGGCACCTTGAGGTGCTGCCTGAGAAGATGGCATTGGCGTTAGATGCAAATTATCTTTGGCCATTTAACAAAGTGGTGCAGATCCTTCTTGGGTACCAACATTCCTTAATCCCAAATTGCTTTGGCCACTTCTTGTATAATGGCTCCTTCCTTGCACCTGTCTATGCTTCACATATACAAAAGGCATTTTGTCAAACATCTCGCAGGCCATCCCTGTGGCTGCACATTTCTACGAGACATTTTGTCAAACAGTTCGTTGCTTTGTCTATGATTCCATGTTTTTCATACTGTATCCCAACGCCTTGCTGAATGACCATATCCTGATCCGTAGCTCTCATTTGATATGGACATTAGGAGATGCTAGCAAAGATTGTAGCATACATACTCTATTTTATTTACCATCTGTGATCCACTCACATCTGCCACGGACCGTGAATGCCTGCCTTGGTCACAGTATTTGGCTGCTCCTGCCATTTCGGCAAATTCTTGGTATGCATCTTCAAGCATACCATGTTTTGCATACGGTTATCATGCAAACTTTGTCAGATTATTGTGTCCAAGGCCTTTACGTCGTAGTCATCTAAAGTTCAATTTTTAAATATGGGATTTAAAACTTTGATATATACAAGTTGTTCAGATTATAAAATGTGATGAATGATAATACATGAATACAATGAGACTTATTATGGTCACATAAGGATAATACAATTGCAACAACTGTATCAAGGAAAGGGTTCCCAAAGTTTGAAAAAAATAAGGGCATGTTATAAACAAAAACAATAACCCCCACTTTGGAATACTTGATGGTGGTTTTGGTAATCTTTTGAGTCCCCACAGTGCTAATATGTTTCATATTATGCTAGATGTTTACTCTAAAGTGACATCTAATAGTTTGGATTCTAGAGCCCTTCCAATTATCAAATGAAGCTAAACCCTCTATTTTGAGAATCTTAGGTAGAAACCATCTTCCTTTTGCAATGCTCTTCTAGCTTCCACCAAGGGTGTTTGACCATTATGGTCAATCAGTTAATACTAATATGATATAGCACATAACACTTTATGTATAGCACCCACTCTGTTAGCTATAATGGCTATTGATTATAAGACATCAATTTATTCATTATGGTTGATTGGGCTTCATTCACCTATAGACCACATGGCCTTGTACTCTCAAAAATAACATGCTAACACATGCATACAAAGGAAGCCCTCATGGTTTTTATCATCTATGGTTATAGTTTCTAACCACTAGCACATGTTATCTATTGTCCATTGAAGATTATCTAGGAAAATGTTGTAAGTCTTCTAACATTAATCCCTTCTCTCTCATTGCTTATACTTTTCTAAAATATTATTGTGCTCCTTTTATTGTGATTGCACAAGGTTTCTCATGACCTATAATAATGACAATATTCTCTTGTAAATATCTATCAACCTTTGGATTTCCTTATTGAAGAATTAATTGGCCATGGTCTATTAATTTATAGGAATGTGAGTATGTTTTACATTTTCTTTTTATTGCTACCACTCATCTTAGAGAGAGTCCCATGGTTCAATATTGTGAATATGTGTGTGCTCATCTTCTTCTACCCCTAGACTAAAGTCGATTATCTATTTCTTTGAACTCCCACTAACCATAGATGAGAGTTAACTTTTTTCTATTATAGGTAGGCTCATGCAATTTAAATTGAGGAAACATCATTATTGATGTATACATTTTTAGAATTGATATTTGATTCTATGTTGTAGTGAAACAATGTAGGTTTCCCTTATTTGGCACACTCCTTCACACACTCTTTTATTTGCTTCTCTAACCCTATCATCTTCTTTATCCTTATCCTCCTACTTTTTAAATTAACTAGTTGGATAGGGTAGGCTATATGCTATATTTTTCTATCTTGCATTATTTATAGTGGTACTATGTGTTTAGGTAGTTTAGTGTTAGGTGTAGAATGAAAGATAAGGTCACCCTTCTTAGAAAGTTCTTGTGTATATATTTGAAATTAACCATGTGTAGAATGAAAGATAAGGTCACCCTTCTTTGAAAGTTCTTGTGTATTTATTTGAAATCAATCATTGATTTTTGGGTTCCTTGTCTATTGGAGCTTTTTAGGTACTAGATGTAGACACTAAAAATTGTCCTAGGCCCGTGACTTGAATTTTCATCAGAATTCTAATCATCATTTTCATAATTAAATAATGTTAATTATTTAATTATTTTCTAAAGTCATTTGTCCTCTATTAATTAAATAACTTTAATTATTTAATTAATTCATTCTTACCTTTATTCTTCTTTGATTAATTAAATAAATATAATTACATCGCTAATTAAATCTATCCTCTATTAAACAATCATTTTAAATTGTTTAATTCATTCCTACCACACTTTCAACTATAATTAAATAATCACTTTAATTATTTAATTATTCTTTAGCCTTTTCTATCTTTAATTAAATAAATCTTTATTTATTTAATCTAATCTAAAATCTTGAATGTTGAATTAAATTATTATTTAATTCATAAAAAGATTTATTCATAGCATATTCCTCTATAATTGGATAATCTCTTTGTTATTTAATTAGTCACTTATCACTTATGTCTAGATCTAAATTGATCATTTAGTTATCTGGTGATTTAATATCTGATTGTCTCTAACGAACAGACTTTCTGTCTTAATCAGTCAGTTATCTAGATTTATTCTTATCTTCTACGTGCAAACCTTTATTAATTAAATAAATTTAATTGTTTAATTAATTTATTCTTAATCCTCTATCTATTTTAATCTTTATCTTTACATGCAATCTTTATTCTTTTGTGTCTCGACTAGTTTCCACTAAAGATTAAATTATTATTTAATTTAATCCCTAAATCTTTTATGCTTTCAATACCACACTCCAATCTAAACCTTAACTCTATCGTGATGTCATACTTTTAATTTTAATTGTTGATTTATCTTTTCAATATGAATCGGCTTCTCGCCCGAAAATCATATTTTCTATAAATTGGCTTTACCTTCATCATTATTACTCCTAAAATCTTATGAGTTTTGGAAGCAATCAACTTTAGAATCTTCAATGTTTTGCTAATAACACTATCATGAGGCTATACTTGCACACTTAAGAGAAATCTGAGGGCAATTATCATACAACGGAAAAATGGAGAAGTGCAATTGAGGTTATTCATGGAATTACATAGATGTTTGTTGAGATCATTCTTGTATTTATGCTTTATATTCCATTGTTCTTTGTTGTTAGTGTAGGTTTAGTTTGAGTTTATGCATTGTATTGCTTAATTTGTGAATTTCCCTATGTTACATTGGTGAACTTGACGTGAAGACACAATCTTTGAAAGAAAAAATATCTGTAGAGAATTTGAGTTTTTGCAGGAATAGGTACAACACGATGCATCTGAGGCACATAACGACGCAATTGATCCCATGAACCACATATGAAGAATCAAACGACACATCTGACTGTTTGCGACGCATCTGTGGCTTTGTGCAACACATTTGACTGGTAAAAACTATGACACATTTGGTTGGTAAAAAAAAATTATGATATCTGAGATTCTAAATTTTTATTTTAATCATTGCAGTTTTTTTTGTTATGACTAATTCAAAATTGGCAGCATGTGATCTTGTGGAGCTAATATAGTGTTTGGTGACACAATTTGAATAAGAAAAAATATAAACTTTGTTTGCAGGACTATGTCACCAAATCATGTATAGTTGACATTTTTATGCTCACTTGAGTCTCTTTCTATGGACTTTGGCTTGATTTTTTCCTAAAGTTTACTGTTGTAATGTGGTCAACACATCTTCACATTAGGTCTTGGACCCTTGTGAATCGTTAAGACTTCTAGGATGTCTTGTAAAGGTGTTGTGAAGTGTTGTAATGCACCTCACACTTTTCTAAGACCCTTTCATCATAATTCACTTAAATAACTCTTTTTT
Source organism: Sequoia sempervirens (assembly GCA_007258455.2). Classification (NCBI taxonomy): domain Eukaryota; kingdom Viridiplantae; phylum Streptophyta; class Pinopsida; order Cupressales; family Cupressaceae; genus Sequoia; species Sequoia sempervirens. The sequence goes on from VDFB02365253.1 coordinate 13,322, forward strand.
ATCACTTACCAAGTCTTATTTCAAAGTGTTGTAAAGAGTTGTAACAAACTCTTGTGCTTTTCTAGACTTTTCATCACTAATTCAACCCTTTCTCATGTTTAAATGTCCCCTTAATGCACTTTCTGACCATACTTAAGTGTATTTTTGAGGATATTCCTATTAGAAATCAGCCAATGCCTCAATTTGACAACCACTTAAATTAGTTTATACCGTCAATAGGGGACTCCACTTATTCCATTTGGCACAAAAATCAAAATTATTTCAATTTTCTTGTGGGATTTTATTCTCTAACCCTTGAGGTCAGCCTGTGATGTGTTATTTTTGGGAAAGATTGTAAAATCAAGTATAAATAAGGGTTTTTATCCTCATTTTTCATCTCCTAATCTCTTGCAATCTTATAACTCATTAAGCATTCAAGTACTCTAAGCATAATCAAGTCATCCATTGAGCACTCCCCATTGTACCTCATATTTTCAACATCATGTATACTAGTGGTGCTTCTATGACATCGCATGTTATTATCTATTTATCATTCTCTCATATTTCATTTCATTATCTAGTTTGATGCTGTGCTGGGCTTGGACCTTTCTGCAAACCCCTATACTCTAACCCTTAACCATTTTCCTCTTTGCATGTGTGGCTTGCAAACTTCTTTATGCAAATTTGTCAAAGAGTTTGGTATCAAAAAGTGGTCAACAATCCATCAAATTAAACATAACCCTAATTGAAGCTTGTAGACTCTTTTCAACTTTCTTTTTGTAGAATCAAGATTGAATTCCTGTCAAAAAAGAAAGTGTAGACCAAAATCTATAGAATCTTGTCCTAAATTTCTAGAAATCTCTAGGTGGACTAAGTCACCATCTATGGCGAATTAGTCCCACTACTGGCCTTGGAAATCTCACATTTCCGGGTGCACCTATTTGGCGTATTCTTGTTTCAATAGATTTTCCCCGAAATTGAATTAAGTCACCCAATCCCATGTAAGTGTCCTAGTCAACATTTAGTCAACTCAGAGGGATTCCAAAGTTCTCTTGTATCATATTCCAAATTCCAGGTGCACCTCTCAAGTTTTGTTTAGTTATTTCATCATTTATTTGCATTCTTAGGTGTTTTTGCATATCACAGTGTGTTTTCCAACACTTTGCATTTCTTAGGTTTAGCATCATTAAATCACTTCTTTTTCAATTTGCTAGATTTGAACATTATGTATTGAAGCAATGCATGCCATTTACATTAATCTTGAGTGTAGAAATTTGCATTTTTTCCCGAATTCCTCTCCTTTTAGGTGAAAAACCTAGAAGCTCGTTAGAGGCACCCTTGGGCAATCCAAAATTATTTACATTTTGGTGAACCTAAATTTTGAACATTCTGGTTCTGATTTCAAGTGAATCCTAGGTTTCATTTCCATTAGCATTGCATTAGGTGTTGCATTGTTAAAATTGCATCCTAGGGTCTTCAAAACTTGCATTAGTGAAAAGCTCATATAGCTTGCATTTTTGCATCATCTTTCATTGAAAATAACAAAAATTCTGCATTTTCATACTGTAGTTGTATCTTTGCAATTGAAAAGCATCAAATTACATTTATTTTTTTTTGAAAAATCACAAAAAATTCCTCACTAGGACTAATTCGCCACACTGGGCGACTTAGTCCTTCTACACATTTTGCATTGTACTTTCTGGCATTTTCTGGGAATTTTTTGCATTTTTGTTTTTGGTTACTGCATCTCTATTATAGTTTCCAAAATTTCTATTATTAGTATTTTATTGCTCCTAGTTTGTATTTCATTTGCATCTACCCCACCTTTAGCAGCCTTTGTATGAGTGTTTGGTGCCCTATTGATAATACTTTAGTGAGATGAAGTTCATGACTCATGGCATCCCGTGATAACACACTCGTTGTGGACCTTGGGTTTCTAGTCGAGCTACTACTCCCGGTATTGACAATAGTGCATTAGGCATGGACCCTACCTTTAGTAATACTATGCCTTCCAATAGCATGCAAGTTGACACAACAAATGATCACATTCCGCAAGACAAAGTCATTAACATTCATGAGGATTTAGCTCATTTACAACAAAAATTGTGTCTTGAAAACATTTTAACCACCATGGTTCCTGCTATAGAACATATCCATTACCTGATTGAAAGTGACGAAGGCTTAAATGTTATGGAACACATTGCTGCGATATACAACAAACATGCTCCTTCATCATCCCAACTAGAAAACACTGTGGTTAGTAAAGGAGGACTTCACACTCCTTCCACAGTGGCATCCATACCTACCTACACCACTCCTCAAGTCACAACCACAATGCAAAAAATTAGCAATATGATTGCTTCCTTGACTATTCCTGCTAGCATTCCTACTTCTTCTGTGGCATCGAATGTTTTCTACTCTTTGACCATCCCATCCATTAGCATTCCATTCACTTTCCCTACCACTACATACATTCCATCACCACTTTATCTTCCACCTCATACCACTCACACTGACCCCCTCATCACACAACTTTTCCAAACTGTCTCCTCTATGCAAAAACAAATATCCACCATCAATCACAACTAGAATGGACCACCTACCTATTATGTTCGTAGCAGCCCACTCTCTTTAGAAATACTAAGGACATCGATGCCACAGGGAATATAAATTCCTATATTTGAGAAGTATGGAGGAAAGGGTGATCCTACTAATCATGTTAATGCTTACACAAGCTTATACAATGACTTTTTTCTTGATGATAAACTATTGGCCAAACTATTTCCTAGGACTTTAAAAGACACTGCCTTAGAATGGTTTTATCCTTACCCAATAATTCAATTAGTTCATTAAATGAACTAGTTGATGCATTCATAGGTCATTTTCATGTGCATATGACTCCAAAGAATACATTGGCTAATTTAATGATATGTAAACAAAATGCAGATGAAAAGGTAACCAATTTCATCTCACACTATTAGTCACTTTATACCCAACTTGATGTTAAGATTCCTGGTCTGTATCTCCAAAAGATTTTCATTGAAAATTTGCAAATTCAAATCCAAGATAGATTGACCATGATGAAATTTCCCTCTTTCATGCACTTGTGCACAACCCTTTGTGATTATCACAATTTGGTTAGTATTCATGATGCAAAGTCCATTTCCAACCGAACTAAAAATTCTGAACCTAGTACCTCAAACAATTCACAACCATTTTGAAAACCAAACAAAGGGTTCTTACAATTCAATCCTCCTCAACAACCAACTCAACCCATCAACAACCAGGTAGCAGCTGTTAAATCCATGATACCTTATAGTTATGGAGATCCAAAACGATAGTTTACACCATTACCAGACACTCTTCATAACACAATGACCCAACTTATATAGCAACAAATGATTTCCTTACCTACTGTTAAACCATTAGATCCAACTAAACCTTTGCCTCCAACCTTTCAACCTAATGCTTATTTCGATTATCATAGGAAAAATGGGCATAACACAAAACAGTGTAAGTGTCTTAAACACATAGTGCAGGACCTCATTGATTCTGGCTATCTATTCATTTCAAATGTTAATGTTAAAGGCAATATGTTTGTTACCCCACCTAATCAAAATTTGTAAACTTTTACCAATCCCATGCCTAAACATAATGTGTCATTCGTCAAAGCTAGTGAAACACAAAACCATGATGTGATGATTGTTCATAAAGAGATTGAACATCTTGATCATATTCCACTTACCACTTCTACTAATCCTATAGATGAAATGGGTATGTGTAGGATCATGATGGGCCAAAAAGTGGCGATATGATGGGTATGTGTAGGGTATGTGGGTGACGACTTCTTTTTTACCCAAAATTGATGAAACGAAAAGGGTTTTCAAAGGATATTCTCAGCTTTCCACCAATATAAATTATGCTTTACTTTAAATTTAATAAATAATTATTATTCATTTTCTATTTGAATTACACAACTAAAGAGTCGATTGATAGATTGAAAAATCTATATATTTCTGCAAAGCGGTATCACATTTTTGAATCTAAAGCACTATCGTCCATTCTATACTTTACTGTCCTATAGGATTAAAAAAAATCGTGATTTTGATAACCAAGTTAAGGTGGTCGAGACGTAATTTTATATTTTTAAAAGTTGTAATAAAAATTCATAATTAATTGTGTTACTTGGAAAAATATTACCAAAAAATGCATCTGTCGGACATGAGTCTCTTATAAAATATTATAAAATATTATCATTTTTGTGGTTAGAATTGGTCGGATAGACTTCCTACTTCTTATTTTCCACGAAATTTAAGTACTATAACATTGAAATTTCAAGATTTTCACCAAATAATAGATTTAAAAAAAAAAACCTATTAGTTTTAGAAACTACAATTCATTTTCTACATATTATATTCTTACATATTTTTGAAATAATATAGATAACTTATTCAAATTTTTATGTCAAATTTCCTAACTCTGATTTTTCTAAATTTTTCGCCACTTAAGGGCTTGTTTTTCCATGATGATCCTGCACATAGCCAAATGGTAGAAGCGATAGACATTATCCCTCATAAGGGCCAACCTAAGAAAAATCTTGATATAAATTTCTCTTCTAAAGATATTCTTCCAAATCTTCCTGATGGTCCTCTCTATATATCTGGATGTATTTATGATAAGCCCACTAATGGGATACTCATAGATCCTACCTGTGGTGAGAATGTGATCACTGAGGAATTTTGGTATTACATGTTATTTATCAAGATAACTATGAAAAACCAAGAGCATGGATCAAAACACAATGGTTTTTCGTGCCCTACAATTGGATCGATCATTCTTCCATTACAAATAGGACCTAAGACAATGGATGTTACATTCTCTATCATTACACAATTGGATTAGTTTCGTCTGTAGCTAGGCCATCCATGACTTTGTTCGATGAAAGTTGTTCCTTTAGTCATACACAAATGTTTAAATTTTTTGGATGACAATGACATATTCACTATTAACCATAGTGGCTTTAACCTGTCGTCTTCTAAAGGGAACTTCTCCTTAGAAGCCTTTTGGCTTGAGCCCATGGAACCCATCACACCTTGCAAAGATTTATTTTTCATTACTTATCAAAAGTTTAAAGCCAAGAAAATTTCCATGTTGTCCCTCCATAACCAATCCCCATCCACTTCCAACACCCCAATCCTTGATGAGACAATGCTTCAACATGAACCTGAACTAGAAAATCTAGATCAACCACCACTAAGCACTTTCCCTTCTTCATCCAAACATCCACGAGATAATGAAACCAAGCCCATCATGCCCCCTCATATAAAAAATGTTTATAAAGCAAAAGAGAAAGTGATTGACCCACTTCCTATGGTTCCTTATGTTCCTCCCCTTAGGGAAGGAAAGGAGCCTATGGTGGATCAACCCACTCCTTACACCTCCCACAGCTTCAAAATAGAATCAAATAAAACCATGATGCTAGGGGCATAGGTGTCAAGCGTCATCCTCCTTGCTCATCAATTACAAACTAGAAACAACAAATAAAATCAACCTCAGCCTTTATTAAAGCAATATGTAATGAACCTCCTCCCCAATCACAGCAAAAGAATGAGATCCAATCCAACAGCTGGCTCGAATGCACTGAACACATTACCCTCCTCCACTCCCATGTTGATTATACGGATGATAATGATGATGAGATCCTAAAATTGTTGAAGGGGTGCATAATGATACGAATACATTATTTTCCTCTTCCATGATCACCAAGTAGAGAAATCTCCTACAACAAGTGTATAACCTGGTACTTCCTCTAGTTCATCCCTTGTAATTGTCCCTTTGGATAGTCAACCGCCCTCACAATACACTGAACATGATTGAGAGGCGGATGAATTGTTAGATGGTTGACTTGCATTTGCCTTGCTAGACTTTTGCATTTTTCTTTTATTTTTTTATTTTTTAAAACTTTTATGTGTCTATAAATTGTTTCCCTGATAATGCTTGATGTTTGATGTTATCCTCTCTTATTAAGCTTCTTCCTATTTGTACATAATTCTTCTCTATGTAATTACATTTCTTTTTTCTTTTCACTTTTGTTTTGTGTGTTTTTCCTTTTAGGGGATGATGCAAAAGCATAGAGGCATATGTCTCTTCCATGGCTGATTAAAAGGTCCTTTTCTTTTTTGCTTTTGTTTTGGGTTTTCCTTTTGGAGATGACACAAAGTGTAGAGATGCCCTATATCTCTTCCATGTTGACCCAAAAGGTCCTTTTACTTTCTTTTTTGCTTTTGTTTTGTGTTTTCCTTTTGGGGATGACGCAAGGCATTGAGACCAAAAAGTCTCTTTCATATTGACCCAAAAGTTTTTCCTTTTCTCTCACCTTTTCATTTTCTTTTGGATTGTGTTTTCCCTTTAGGGATGACACAAATCGTTGAGACCACAATGTCTCTTCCATGTTGACCCAAAGTAGACTTTATTTTTTTTGTTTTCATTCTCTTTGTGTCATTCTTCCAGTTTAATTTTTATTTGGGGAATAATGATAGTTCTGAGCTATTTAATAAAAAAATTGTAGCAACAAACATATTGACCCCAAATCCATAGATCCCTTATGTGTTTGGTGTGTTCCTTTTGGGGGCAACCCCTCTTTCATTTGTTCCTTTTCCTTCACATGACACAACCTTAC
>VDFB02365255.1:0-29469 GCA_007258455.2 Sequoia sempervirens
AAAAATCCCTAATTTATTGTAAATGTAGTTCCAACCTTCCCTCTCAAAAACTATTCAATGTATTGGGACATTACTGATCTTGTCCAATGCAACTTACATCATGCTTGTTATATCTAGAACCATGTTATTCATGACTCTTCAAGGGAGTCACTCCTTTCAAAGCTTAGAGTAGTCAAAAACCAACTTCAAGGTTTTTGGTCTCATACATGGGCCCACATTCTTCTAGGGAAACATAAAGTTGTTGATCCTTAAAGTAGGCCTTGCATATTTGTAGGTTATCTAAATGGCGATTAGTGTTATCAAATCCTCGAGCCTACCACACACAAATTGTTCATTGAGAAGAGTTTTCTCTTTTAGGAGGGATCTTTGAGCTCTATTCCTAGCACTTCACATCCTTTTGCATTCACAAATGAGTCACTTAGGCTTGATGACAATATTTTTTAGGATTTAGACCCATTTGAGAAAATTAATGATAATGAGGACTCGTATTCCTCCACTTTAGATATTGAGAGTGATGATCAAACTTCCACTTTAGACTCGATAGACATTGTATGATGCAAGTGATTAGGTTGAGGATCCATCAAACACCGAGTGGACAAGATCACAATTTTAGGGACTTCCACATTTTTACATTGCTTTTCCTTTGTTCCATAGTCTTTTTGGGAGACATTTGAAATTCCTGATTGGGATGCAGCTATATAGGTGGAGTATAGTTCTTTGTTTAGGAACCACCTTTAAGATTTTGTCCCCCTTCCTTAGGTACAGATACTTGTTCAATGCAAGTGGATCTATTAAAAAATTCATAGTAGATGGTTTAGTGGATAATTTGTAAGACATGATCGGCTACAAAAGGGTTTTCCCATATTCCTAGTATTGATTACTTTGAGACCTTTGTACTAGTTGTAAACATGAACACTATCTAACTCACACTTGTTAGATCACTACAACACATCATGAAAGGTTCACCATATGGACATAAAGAGTGTATTTATTTATTGATACCTTCAAGAGGAGATATACATGGAGTATCTATAGGGTTTTCTACAATACTCTTCCTTGGTTTGTAGACTTAAGATATCATGAATGGGTGCAAAATGACCCTTGAGCTTGGCATGCCAAGAAGGATTCCTTCCTCTTCATTGCTAGGTTCTCTCATTGCAATTCAAATCTAAATATCTAAATTATACAGTAGGATGAATCTCTCATTATTATGGTTCTATATTTTGATGACCTATCAATTACAAGGAGTTATACATCCATTTCGATAGTGAAAACTATCCTTTATGATAGATTTTTGATGACTAACTTGGGCTTACTTGGGCTTATTGCACTGTAATATCCACCCCAATTTTTTTTCCAAACTTCACCAATTAGTGTTAACCAAAATAACAATGATAATCAACTAAATAAAGCAACCCTCCACTTTTTGATCATCCAAATCCTGATGTGGGCAAGGTGAGAGCATACGGTGGTAAAGTCTCATCGATAGCTCCATCATTCTTCGAGCCACCATGTATCTTCTACGACATCACGACATCTAATCAATCCTCGCCACTTATACATAGCTGATGTCATCACCAAGACACACTAACATCATGCACAGTCCAATCTTTTTCCTTGCAGTTGTCACATTTCCAAGATCAGATCTTTGTTGATCACACTAGCGTCCCCATGTTGAAGAGACATAAAACTTGCTCTCTTCAACGAGCCATGGACATTGCTTTCAAAGACATAATCAGTAAGTGTATTATCATTTACATGGATGACTTGACTATCTTTTCTAAAAAGAGGGGAGACCATATCTCAGATTTATGTAAGGTATTTCAAAAGTGTAGGGAGTTTGGCATATCTCTGAATCCAAAGAAGTGTATTTTTGGAGTGACAAAGGGAAAACTACTCGGTCATGTCATTTCAGAAAATGGTATTTCAATTGACCCTGAGCATATACAAGCAATATTGAAAATCTAGCCTCCCGCAAGTAAGAAAGAGATGAAATCATTCCTTGGAAAATTAACTTTGTTAGAGAGTTTATCACTGGATTTGTAGAGATAGTCAAGCCCCTAAATGCAATGTTGAAGCAGGATGCAAAGGTGGAATGGAATTCTGAAGCAAAACAGTCTTTTGAAGAGATAAAGAGAGCTATAGCTGATGCTTCTATGTTGGTGAGTCCCAATACTGCTAAACCATTTTACATATACTCATTTGCATCAAATCACTCTTGTGCTAGTATGCCAACACAGAAGTCAGATAAAGGAGATGAGCACCCAATTGCATTCATGAGTGCACCATTGAAGGATGCAGAATTAAGATACCCCAATGTGGAAAAACAGGCTTATGCATTAGTCAGAGGGGTAAAGAAATTTAGGCACTATATTTTAAAGAATGAAGTGTTTGCAATTGTGCCTAATCTAGCAATAAAACTCTCATTTGTTGTACCCAAAATAAATTTTTGGCATTCTGTATAAATTGAGCTAAATCATGAAAATGTTGTCAAAAGTTTGTTTTAGGTCAAACCAAACATAAGAGCTTCATGGGTTTCTATCAAGGAACACATGTGCAAAATTCTAAAAAATCAAAAATTAGGGTTTTACGCCCCTATTTTCAGGGAAACCCCCGAAAACCCGAAAATAGGACCTTCCCAAAAATGATTGAAAATGATTTTCATAGGATTAAATGACTTCACGATCACATTGGTCAAGTCGGAATCATCAAAAGACACGCTTTACTCTGGTGGGTCTATTTCTATTTTTCAAGAACAAAGTTAGGAGCTCGGCAGCCATTAATGGCAAATTGGCTAGTACCAGGCGCTGAAAGCTAAGCTTCAAAAGCTTCAACATAGAAACCATGGCGAAAATGCTTGAAAAGATGCTCTGCAATGGAGGGGATTTTCAAAAATGAAAAATGTTGAAAATTGACTAAGTCTGGAGAATGCAAGCCTTGCTACCAAGAGGCCATGCAATCAAATGCCTTAGTCATTTTTCCAAACACCCATAGACTACGAACGTGAGACATGAAGAAATGGTGATCTTCGATGGAAGAGATTTCTAAAACTGAAAAAGGTCGAAATTTGACTACTCTGGGAATGCTACGAAGGAAAAATCAGTTCACGAGGCAAAAAGAGCCTTTTTCATTAAGGGGCGCCCTTGATTCTCAAGGGTTAGATGCAGCCTGATGAATCATCCAAGGCAGTCATCCTCGGCGTTCACATGTTGGCTCGACAACAAAACAATCAGCAAGATCATCTAACAAAGTGATCACCAATGATCGTCAGCAGAGTAAAAAGAGGCAATTGACAAAGACATCAGAAATGGTTGTCGAAATGATGACCAAGGTCGAAAAGGCGCCCTTCTTTTTGAACCTTCAGATGCTGTCAGATGTCAGAAGGCCTCCCAAGACAGTTTTCTCAGTCTAGGTCAATCATGACAACATAACTGCGAGCACAAGCATCTAACAAGTCAGTCACCAAATAATCAGGATCAAAACAGAGCATATTTCAGATGAAAATCACTGAGCAGAAGAGAAAAGGCGCCCTTGAATAAAGGGACCCTAAACTGACTTCTGAGTTTTCTAACTCCAGTCATCTTCGGCGAAACGGAGCTGGTTACCTGATGAGATATCAAACAAGATCATCCAATTCTCCGATCAATGGGAATTCTGGATCAAAGCACGAGAGATCAAGAATAAAAGGCTGAAGATCAGACACGAAAAATGACTAAGGCAAGGAGAAAAGTGCCCCTTCTTGAGAAAGGCGCCCTTCTTTTCAGGGCCACAAACTTAGCTTTATGACTTAGTGCCTCCCAGGCACTTCTCTTCAGCATAGACCCAGCTCGACAATGAGTGTACCAGCAATTGCTCAGGACCGACAAATCAATATGGAGCAAGGATCAAACAAAGGTCATCCAATATGAAAAATGATGAAAAAAGGAATCAACCTCAAAAGGGACGCCCAAAAAGGTCAAAGGCAAGTTTGTTGACTAAAGTTAAGATATTTTGAGACAAACTTGGCCAACTCACTCCACGATCAATGGAAATTGCCTTTTTGAACTTCAGATCAAGCCAAATCAGCTTTAGATCATGAGTTAGGCTCCCAAACTTCATGGACTCAAGCACAAATCTCTATATGATCAAGCCTAGGCATCCATTATGCTCATTTCTTTGCAGGTTGAGGGCTTGAACAGCAATAAGCTCTCCAAGGATAAATTTCTCAGATCTAAAGGAGGTTTTGATTGTTCTTCGTGATTTTTCGAAGATCAGTGACAAGGAAAGTTTGTCTTCTCAGAGGTTGCATCCAGCAGAATATTTTTCCAAGAAGGCAGCAATAACTTCCAATCTTCCTCTTGTCTACTTCCTCTCTTTTGTCTTAAATTTATTGCATGTCACAGAAAACAGCAGGCTATCACAGATCTGGCCAACTGGGTATGATCAGCATAATTTTCCAGTGAGACCCATCTCTTCATATTTTCCAGAATCAACAAACTTGTTGCTCCTATTTTTAGGGATTTTTCCAAAAAAGTCTCAGAATAAAAAATCTAAGGAACTAGGTTTGTTCAACATTGAAGCATGAACAAAACCCATGTGCCAGATTTTTTCGAAAAAATACTTCTCAGCGGGTGGCTATTTTTAGGGGTTTTCAAAAGTTGTTTGAACATATCCATGTTTACAGTCAACGATCGAGTTTTTCAAAATATAGTACTCTCAGGTTGAAATCAAGACCAAAATGGTCCTACTTCACAACTTTCTGAAAACACTTGACATAGACATGCATCAAGTGAAGCTCGTAGCCAAGATGGACGCCTTGGAAGGCGTAAATGACATCACCTTTCAAATGGATAGCCAAATACGAAAGGTAGTCATTCTAAACACAGAGCCGCCACCGGTAACTACCACACTACCTTCCACATTCCATGTCACCAAGCTAGAAGACACAACTGCAAAGAAGATCAAATATCAAAAGCAGTTTGCAAGAGGTAGAAAAAGTCAACGACTGGTCAAAGGAGTTTTTGACTCAAGATGATGAGGTGTCAGACACCTAAGAAGGACGTCCTACCAAATGGTATTTATGATACTGGAAGTTGATTTGATGCTTCTTTCCAAGTCAACTCAAGAAGGCATTAAATATAGTTGATGCTAATTGATGCCTTTTCCAATTCAACTCAAGAAGGCATTACTATAGTTGAGCAACTTTGATGCCCCTTTCCGTTGTTAACTCGCATCCTTACAAATCATGAGTTGCCGATCCCACCCATTATGATGTCTAATGACTTCCATAATTTGTGATCCTTGACCCACCGATTAAGGATGTCTGTTTCTAAGAGGAGGCTGGTATTAAAGTTTCACCTTTAGTTTATCACCAATCAAGTAGTTTCAGCTGACTTCTTGTTTAGTTTCTCAGCTAATCAAGTAGTTTTCCAATTAACTGCTTGTTCCCCGTTTTTAGAAATAAATCTTGTTAATTGATTAGCAAGAACTCATTATTAACTCAAGGAGATTTTGGGGTTGCCCACTTCTTTGAGTTCTATAAATAAGAGCCTTGGGCTCATTGTTTGTTTAACCTTTGCTTGCTATGCAAAATTGTTGCGCCATTGTTGCCAACAGCTTTGAAAGCGAATATTTGTTCACTCTTGGATGAGAGTTCGTTGGTTGATTGTAATTGTGCATGATTTCGTGCCTTTGCTATCCCAACCTTTGTAATTCGTTGATGAAGCTTGAAGAAGAATATCAGAAGGCGCTTGCATTTTGATCTACCTATTTGAGTTCTTTCTACATCTCATATCAAATAGCTTGTTGTTTCATTTCCCTCCTCAGATAGGGGTTCCTCCTCCTTGGATATTTGTCATTAGCAGTTATCGTTTGTTGTTGTTTAATGTATTGTCCTTCAACCTATACTTCAGATAGGGGTTCCTCCTCCTTATCAAGTTTGTCGGCCAAGACATCATTAAATTGTTGTTTCTTGTAAGTCGTTTCCTAACCCATACCCCGGATAGGGGTTCCTCGGATAGGGGTTCCTCCTCCTTGGCAAGTCTCAGATCCAGTTTACCATGTTTGCTTGTACCAACCGTTTCCCAGCATATTCTCAGGAGACGGCGAATTCAGGTGATCCAACCAATCCATTCCCGCTCCTATACCCTCATGCTCTATTTACCTTGAGGATATTGGATGGATTAAAAGCTAAAACAATCGTAGTTAAGATCTGCAGAAACCAAAGAAAAAGCTTAGCTGCGGCGCATTGTGTTTGTGCACCCTTGTGTCCTGCCGCTGAAGTACAAAAAGATAGGAACCTTAGTTTACCATTCCCTTCCTTACGCATTGCTTTCAACAGAGAGGGACTTCTCTTTAAATAACAAAGAAGTGTTGCAAAACATTTGAAATAGTTAAACGTTTACAATCAGCACTCCAGAGGTGCTAATTTAAACGCCAACACTGTTGATGCAAAGTGAGTTGGGTGAGAGAAGAGCAAAATGGGTAACTATGTTGCAAGAATATGATATTGAAATATAGCCTATGAAATTAGTAAGGGGTCAAGCACTAACAAGGACAATGGCTAAAACTAGTCCTGAAATTACAATACAACAATATCATCTTCAAGATGTTTCAGCTAATGAGTGGTATGATGATGCGGTTTATTACTTGCTTAATCAGAAGTGCCCCACTAATTTGAACACGGTACATCGTAGGTTTTGCGGTTGAAAAGTGTCAACTATATGTTGAAAGGAGCAATCTTGTACAAGAAGAATCATGAAGGTGTTTACCTTTGTTGTCTAGGCAAGGAAGAAGTAGCTCGAGTTATGGCAGAACTTCACGATAGGTATGGTATAGGTCATGGTTTTGGTCCTACCACTGCAAATCGAATCTTACGAGTAGGATATTATTGGCCCACTTTGTTCAAGGATGCACACAATCATGTAAGGACATGTCATGTCTGCCAAACTTCTACCCCTAGGGAAAAGCACTCCATTGTTCCATTGCAACCAGTGATTGAGGTAAGAACGTTCACACAGTGGGGATTGGACTTCATTGGTCCAATTAACCCACCATCTTCCGCCAGGCACAGGTATATTCTGACTGCTACTGATTATTTTACTAGATGGACTAAGGCCATAGCTTGCATGCAATGCACCGCAAAAGTAGTGACAATTTTTTTCGAAGCAGGTATCATCAATCGTTTTGGATGTCCATTTGCATTAGTTTGTGATAACAGTTCAACTTTTGCTTCATTAAAATTTTTGGGGTGGCATTTAACCATGGGATTATTATTAAGTTTGCCTCTAATTATTACCCCCAATGGAAGTTCCTAAAGTAACCTTCTGATGTGTACGATCTACCCAAAGGGAAAATTGTAACTGAGTATGCCAATCCTTCGGGTTCTTATCAATCAGCTTACGGATGACTATCAACAGGTTCTTATTTGTGGAATCAGCTAGGCCATTACCTTGGGGATAATAATTTGAAGCAAACTTAAGAATAACCTCATGATCAAAAGCCCACCCACAAAACTTCAATGATGCCAAAGCAGAAATGTTATCACACTAGAGCAAAAGGACATCCAAAATGATTAATAATACCTACTTCGAAAAAATTAATTAACAATTTTGCTGTACATTGTCTGGAAGCAATGGCTTTTGTCCATCTAGTACAGTAATCAGTAGCAGATAGAATGTACCTTTGCCCCGCAAAAGACGATGGGTTGATTGGACCAATGAAGTTCAGTCCCCATTGTGCAAAAAGTCTTACCTCAATGACCAGTTGCAACGAAACAGCAGCTCATTTCTCCTTAGTGGCACTGGTTTGACAAATGTGGCATGATCTTACATGGTTATGAGTATCCTTAAACAAGGTTGACAAGTAATACCCTGCTCATAAAATCTGATTTGCCGTATATGGAGCCGAACCATGACCTGTCCCAAACCTGTCATGAAGCTCAGTCATAACATGGGTTGCTTCTTCTTATACAATATAGCTCCTTTCAACATATAACTAGCACTCTTCAATTGCAAGACTCTTCTCTGCACCGTGTTTAAATGTGATGGATATTTTTTATTACGCAGGTAATATACCACATCATCATACCATTCATCTTGTGAAACATCTTCAAGGTGATATTGTTGTTCTGTAATATCAGGACCCGTTTCAGCCATTGTTTTGATCAATGCTTGACCTCTTACCACCTTCATGGGTTGTATTTCTATATCATATTCTTGTAGCATTGTCACCCATTTGGCCTGTCTCCCCCCTAGCTCATTTTGCATCAATAAAGGCTTGACTACCAGGTCAAGAACAATCGCAAACACCTTGTTTCTCAAAAAATAATGCACGAACTTCTTCACACCATGAACTAATGCATAAGCCTGATTCTCTACGTTTGGATATCTTAACTTTGCATCCCTCAATGGAGCACTCATAAATGCAATAGGATGTTCATCCCCTTGATCTGATTTTTGCGTTAACATGCTAGCACACAAATGTTCTGAAGCAAATGAATATATTTAAAATGGATTAGAGTAATCTAGACTTACCAAAACAAGAGCTTCAGCTATTGCTCTTTTTATTTCCTCAAATGCTTGTTTTGCCTCAAGATTCCATTCTACCTTAGCATCTTGGTTTAACATTGCATTCAAAGGCTTGACAATTTCAGCAAAACCAGTAATGAACTTCTTGACAAAATTGATCTTATCAAAAAAGGACTTCATTTCTTTCTTACTGGCTCGAGGCTAAATTTTCAGTATAGCCTAGATACGTTTCGGATCAATGGAAATACCACTTTCTAAAATAACATGACTCAATAGCTTACCTCCTGTCACTCCAAAGATGCACTTTTTCGGATTCAAGGAGATACCAAACTCTCTACATTTCTAAAATACCTTACACAAATCTGAAACATGGTCTCCTCTTTTCTTGGAAAACACAGTTAGATTATCCATGTAAATAATGATGCACTTACCAATCAAGTCCTTGAATGCAATATCCATATCCTGTTGGAAGGTAGCTCCGACATTGATCAGGCCAAATGGCATTCTCCTGTATGCAAAAGTTCTACACTTCATTGTGAAGACTATCTTACGTCTATCCTCATACTAAACCATCACTTGATTATAGCCTGAGTATCTGTCAAGGAAAGAAATCATCTGAAAGCCATTTACAATCTGCAACACTTCATCTAAGGATGGCACCGAATAATTGTCTTTTTCAGATGCATGATTCAGATTTGTGAAATCTACACAGTCTGATTTCCCCATTTTTTTCGCACTAGAGCTAGATTTGCTACCCAAGTAGAATGTCTAACATGAAAGATAATACGAGCAGATAGTAACATCATTACCTCTTTCTAAATGACAGGCTCAAGCAAAGCATTTATTGGCCTTTGTCTTTGTCTGAATGGTTTTGCATCTGGCTTAAGAGGGATAGTATGCGTGATGATTGATGTATCACATGTCTGAATGTCTTCATAACTCCATGCTATGATATCTCTGTATTGGTGCAATGCATTGACTATTCCCTCCTCCTCCTTAGGGGTAGAAATTTTGCCAATGAAAACATTCTTTACCTCTTTTGTAGTACCAATATTGTATCACATTGATTATCTGTTGAATCTTTTTTGGCCTACTAATCTTCATCCCTTATCCTATCAAAACCAAAGATTCTCTCCAGCTATGCCATACCCCTTGGGATTGTGTTTAGCTTTAGATTAATCACTCCTTCCATGTCCAATTCTGCTTCTTCTGGTTCTACTTCATCAATAATCTGTGAAGCAAAAACATCTGAACTAGTAATGAAATCCAGAATATGTTTATCATCCTCAAATACTTAGAAATTGGTCACATTGTCTGGTACTGATGGAAATGGAGTGAGCTCAATTGTGAACCTCTTCAATCATGATAGTAACAAAGGCTCTAGAGTATTAGCAACTTGAGCTAATGCATGAGCAGTCTGATTTTTACTTTGAGGAATCAACCGAATGTTGAAGGCATCAAATCCTTCTACTAAATCCCATACTCTATGCCTATAATTTGCCATTCTTCAATCATGACATGAGTATTGCCTTCTAACTTGTTTAATTACTAACTCTGAATCTCCAAAAACTTGAAAAACCTTAACTTTCTTTCTCAAAGCCATTAACAATCCATATACTAAAGCTTCATATTCTGCAACATTATTTGTACAATGGAACTGTAATCTATGTGCGGCAAAAAAATCTTACCAATTAGACTGATCGGCTCAAAACCCACACCAGCTCCTTGCCTTGACTTGGAACCACCAAAACGCAAGGTCCAAAACTTGGTGGGACATGTACCTTTTGAATTTACTGAACATACATCACTCTTTGGCAAAGGGTCTTCTACCATATTCCACTATTCATCCTCCGGTTCATTCCAGATTTTTTTATTATCAGCTTGAACTACAACTAGATTAAGTTGTCGCTTGATTCGGTCAACAACTGTTTGGCACAAGCAACATTCAAATTCAGAATGTGATGCATCATGGACTCTGGACCAACTAGGCAATAGCAACTCATTGAAATCCTTCCTTCCTCCAAGATTAACTTGATTTTCAACACATTTCTGTATAAATTCTTAGAAACTTTCAAGAAGACTGATTTTGCCATCATCCTATGAGCCCTCATTATCAAATTCAACTACCGCCTCTGTGCTATTAGGATACTAAGTTAAATCCTTTGATCCATCATGTAACATCAAGACTTACTCCATTTCTTCTATTTCCTCCATAGTTGCAGTAGGAACATAATTTCCAAGGTCGATTCCAAAGAAGAGTACTTCATTCGTTGTATTCTGATATTCAATTATCATATACGTTAGCCTAGGCTCACGTTCAATTTTGATCTGATTTGGCAATCCCTTCCATGGGAGCCACATATGGGGATGTTCGGTAAAAATGTATCCATTGAGTGCTCTTGTAAAATCTCTGCCTAAAATCATCCCATAAGTATCAGGAATATCTACCACCTGAATATTAATTATCTGTTGCACCCTTGGATTTGATGCAACTTGCATTGAAATCCTATTTAACTCCCCAACTACACTCACCTCTGAATGAATGAAATGGAAACTTTGTTTGTAGGAGTTTTACAAGAAGCTAGATTTAACAATGTTGACATCAATAATATTCATACAGATGAAGATTTTAGACAGATTGTTGTTGAAAATGAAAATGAAAATCATTTTGTTGTTGAAAATGAGAATGAAAGTCGTTTTGTTGTTGAAAATGAAAATGAAAATTGTTTTGTTGTTGAAAATGAAAATGAAAATCCTTTTGTTGAAAATGAAAATGAAAACCCTTTTGTTGATGAAAATGAAGATGAAAATGAAAATCGTTTTGTAGTTAAAAATGAAAATGAAAATTCAAGATGTGTTGTTGAAAGTGAATATTTTTTTTAAAATTGAAAGAGATGTGGATAATCTTCCTCATAAGATTTCTTAGAGACAAATAAGAATGCATGCCAATAGATTATACAAACAATTTTTTTATCATAAAAAACTTTCATTTCAATATCAACTAATGATGTAATTTATGAGAATGTCGAAAATGAGAAAAGTAATGAAAAAGTTAGGCATTTTTGTTAAACCAAGAATAAAAGATCAATCACTAAAACATGCTATGTCTACTATTGCTAGTGCCATTGAGTCTATTGGAAAAAATAGTCGATCTAAAGATAAGAATGCAGCAAGGCGAGCTATAACAACCGCTATAGTTAGTAAAACAACTTTGAATAAAAAAAATAGTAAACAATATTAGTACAATTCTAAAAATGCATCATAAAACATTGGTAAGAGCGGCAAAGAGAAGAAAAAGTATAAAAAAGATCCAATCAACCAATATTGGAGTTTTAGTGGTCAACTCCCGAAGTCTGACATGAAATTGAATGTTGAAATCAAATCTTAATTGAAAAATATTGGCATGATAATACTAGTGTATCATCTAAAGTTAAAGATTTTTTAAAATTAAGAGTGTGGTCCAAAGTTTGAAATTCTCATCCAAAACACCTATTAAATACAAACCAAACTGAATTTTATAAAAAAAAATCTGGTGATTTAGTGTTACCTAGTGATATTAAAATAAATCAAATGTCTTTTGAAAAATGTAAACTTTGGTATGTAAAAATTAATAAGCAATGAATATCTTCTTATTGTAAAATGCATGTTCAATTTCATTATTTTTATGATGTTTTTCGATATATACGTTGTACTTTGCATACTAATATGATTATGCATAAACAATAAGTGAGTTTATATCAAGTTTGTTTTGTGAAAGATCTAATGGAAAATTATTTTATTCAGGTTTTTGTATTTCTAGACAATGCACTACTTGTGGAAATCTTTCATTCTTAAGATTTTGTATGCATGAAAATGTTGATAATGATTTTGGACAACAATCAATGGATGTTAAAAGATTTAAGAATGTTGACTATTCTTTAAAAGATGGAAAAATTGGAAAGCGTTGTGATTTAGTTACAGAAAAAGTTAGTGTACATACATTCACATTAAAATTTAAGAATAAAATTGTACCAAAATATGTCATACACTCTCAACATGCTCGATGGCTTAATGGCCAATTTCGCACATGTAAAAACACATTTCTAGTTGGTACTATATTATCAGTGGTTAATTTTGCGGAAAACTATACTCTAACTCCGCAAGAGGAAATTCAATCACAGTATTATAATTCAGTGCAAGTGGCTAAGTTTGTTCATATTGTTTATAGACATGCAAATCATAGCACAGAGGATGACAGAAAAGTTTTGAGATAGTATCATTTCTATTTGAGTTACAACTACTTACACTTATCAGAGTTCGTTCAATACCGTTTCAATATAATTTATAGAAATATAAGAAAAAAAAAAAAATCTAGATGACAAAACACCTCATATAGTCAGATAATTGTACGAGAGAGTTTAATAATGCTTGAATGTTCTAGTGGTTAAGTAGGGTTCACAAAGAACTTAATGTCAAATATATTGCTAGAGAACAATTGAAATTTGAAGATGCAATAAAGTTTAAAGATGCATGTGGGATTGTGGATTGGTTCAATACAAGATTATCTACACTTGGTTTGAGCGAGTGCTCTACAGTTCATTGATTTTTTTGCTTGATTGAAGAAGAAAAACATTCTACCTAGACTTGATTGTGAGACAATCAATGGATCTACTAAATGGTATTCATTTAAGAGTTCGATTGCAAGCACATGGACTATCTAGACAAGGGAGCTTGCATGTTTTTGTCAGTTTTGTATCTCAAGAGATTGAGAAACATGTGAAAATATGGAATGGATTCAAGAGTGGAAGCAAAGATCACTGACACATGTACAAGCACACGATCAATAAAAAACAACAATTGAAGACAATGGTCAAGTGTTTGCATCAGAAGACTATGACCGTGTTTGAGACCTTGTACAAGAAGGTAATTTAATTCAATTTATTTCATTTTATTTCACTTTATTACTATTTTGTAATACTAAATTATTCATTTATATACATATGAATGGATGTATGTAGATTGGTCAAATTATATGGACACGCACAAGTTATTAAATCAAATTTTGTTTGCAGAACATGTGTGCTATTGTTGTACATGAGGGGAATAAAGAGGAAACGAAATATTGGTTGGATCACTGTGTGGAGACTGAACATAAGTTAATAGCGACTCGAAAAGATGATGATGGCTATCATTATCCAACAGGTATCGTGATTCCCTTAAGACATCCTCTTAACAAAATTTTGATAACAAGTGTTTGATGCCCTTAAGCAAATTTTGAGAACTTCTTTGATGATAGTTATCATGTTATCCAATAGGATCGGTGGTGGTTGTTGGAACTTGGCTATGAAAATACCTAATAAGGAATAATGGTCTTCCTGCATTCACAGATTATGAAACACATAAGAAGATTATACACTACTCACATTTGGTAGTGGCAACAAATATAAAACTAGATAGGTATCATAGAAGAGCTACAAATAAAGAGCTATGGATAATTTCTATTGAAAAGCATGAGACAATCATAGATGCGTTGCAAAAAAGAGAGGATGTAGATGGTACAATGGAATAAGTAAATATAGTTTTAGTTTTAGTTTTACTTATTCCATTGTACCTTCTGCATCCTCTCTTTCTTGCAATGCATTTATAATTGTCTCATGTTCTTCAAAAGAAATTGTCCATAACTCTATTAGTAGGTCTCCCACAATACCTCACTAGTTTTATATTTGTTGCTACAACCAAATGTGAGAAGTGTATAATCTTCATATGTGTTTCATAATCTTCAAATGCAGGCAAACCATTCATAGCCATCAAACCTGTTGGATAATGATAGCTATCATCATCTTTTTGAGGTTTAATTAACTTATGTTTAGTCTCAACACATCAAGCCAACCAATACTCTATTTCCTCTTCATTCTCCCCAGGTGCAACAACATACACATGTCTTGCAAACAAAATTTTATTCTAACTTGTGTGACATATAATTTGACCAATCCACATACATGCATTCATACATATAATTAAATATATTACAAAATAGTAATAAAACAAAATAAAATAAAATAAAAATTAAATTAAATTACCTTCTTGTACAAAGTCTGAAACACGATCATAGTCATCCGATCCAAACACTTGATCATTGTCTACAATTGTTGTTTCATATTGATCATATGTTTGTGTAGGTGTCAACAATCTTTGCTTCCACTCTTCAACTCATTTTGTATTTTCATATGCTTCCCAATCACCAGAAATACAAAACTGATAAAGACATGCAAGCTCCCTTGTCCAGATAGTCTGTATTCTTGCATTTGAAGTCTTAAATGAATGTCATTTTGTTGATCCACTAATTTTCTAACAATCAAGCCTAAGTAGAATGTTATAGCAGAGGAACTGATGCTTTCATGGATGCATTTCAAGAGTTTCTACGAGTTTTCAATAAGGATGCGATTGATAGTGGAGAAAACATCTAGCAGCCTTGATGAAGAACTAACAAATCAGACTGGTGACAGCGAAGAGGTGGTTTCAAGTGAACATAATCTGGTTGAGAGATTCCTGCAGGATGAAGATGAGGCAACCAACGAAGGTGACAGCAACCAGTAAACATCCCCCAGCAACAGCCCGACCAGTGGATTTGGCTATTGACTACCAAATCTGGAGATATTTGTATTAGTGTGCGTTAAGATTGAAAGTTTTTTTTCAGAAAATATCTTTATTTTTCAAATCTGGACTACGTCAGTCCTCAAAAATGTATTTTTTTGTTGATATCTTAGGGCAGTGAACTTTTGCAGCAGTTCTGTGTAAATTTTGACAAACTATATTCAATACAAAAAAGTAGAATGTTATCTTCTTCAACTAACCAAACTAATCATCGAATTGTAGAGTTCTTGTTTGATCTTGTAAATAATTTTGTATTGCACCAATCCACAATTGCATGTGTATATTTAAATTTTACTGCATCTTCAAATTTTAATTGCTCTCTAACAAAAATTACTTTAAAACATGCACAAGCTTCATTATATTCTCCTTTACAATGTCCAATATCAAAAAAACTCCACATATGTTGGATATTGTTTTCCTTGTGAACCCTATTTAACTAATAAAACATTTGAGCATTCTTAAATTGTTTCATACAATTATCTGACCATATGAGATGTTGTGTCATCTGGATTTCTCATTCTCTTAAATTTATATACAATATAATGAAACAATATTGAACAAACACCAATGAGTGTAACCGATTAATAATAAAATAGAAATGGTACTCCCTCAAAAAAAATTTATCATCCTTTGTACAATTATCTGCATATTTGTATACAATATGAACAAACATAGCCACTTGCACTGAATTATAATATTGAAATTGAATTTCTTGTTGTACATAGTTTTTTGCAAAATCAACCATTGATAATATACTTCCAACTGGAATTGTGTTTCTACATGTGCAAAATTGTCCATCAAATAATCGGGCATGATGAGAGTGTTTCACATATTTTGGTACAATCTTACTATTAAATTTCTTTTACATTTTTCAAATGATGTTTTACTTATAGTAATATTTCTAAGTAGCACTGAATCATCTAAAAGTTTTTTATAAAATTCAGTTTGAGATGTGTCTAATAGGTGTTTTGGATGACGATCACGAATTTTGGACCCCACTCTTGCATTATTATGCCAATATTTTTCAACCAAATATTTGATTTCAATATCCAATTTCATGTCAGACCTTCGGAGTCGACCACTAAAACTCCAACATTGGTTGATTGGATCATTTTCAATACTTTCTCTTTTCTTTGTCACTCTTACCAATGTTTTAAAATGGATGTTTAGAATTCCACTAATGTTGGTTAACATTCTTTTATCCAAAATTGTTTGATTCACTATAGCGATTGTTATAGCTCATCGTGCCACATTCTTATCTTTAGATCAACTCTTCTTTCCAATAGATTCAATGGAACTTACAACAATAGATATAGAGTGTTTAAGTAATTCATCTTTTTTTTTTTATTTCACAAACATACCTAAATTTTTCATTACTTTTCTCATTTTCCACATTCTCATCAATTGCATCATGAGTTGACATTGAAATAATAGTTTTTTTCGATAAATAAAAAATTGTTTATAATCTATTGGCATACATTCTTATTTGTCTTCATGAAATATTACCAAAAAGATTATCCAAAACATTACTTTCAATTTTCTAAAAAATATTTTCGTTTTCAACAACACAAGGATCTTCATTTCCACCAACAAATGAATTTTCATTTTCATCAACACAAGGATTTCCAATTTCAACGACAAAAAGATTTTCATTTTCTCCAACACAAGGGATTTGATTTTCACTATCCATTTCTACAACTTGTCTAAAAACAAAATCGATCTCAACACAACAAATGGATTTTCATTTTCACCAACACAAGGATTTCCGATTTCAAAGACAAAAGGATTTTCATTTTCTCCAACACAAGGGATTTCATTTTCACTATCCGTTTCTACAACTTGTCTAAAAACAAAATAGATCTCAACATTGGTATATTCGGCTTCTTGTAAATTAAAGGTGGATTTGAAGACTTAACCTAAATTTGTTCCTATTGTCACATTCTCCATATCATTGAAAGGGGGATTTGAAGACATACCAGGATTAGTTCCTTTAATCGTATTATCTTCCACATTCACCTCCTGCAATTTTGCATCATCTACGTCCATCCCATCCTCCACGGTCTCTTCAATGTTTTTCTCTTCAATAGTCATGAAACCAAATGCCTCAATATTATTCATTTCTCAAAACCTCATTCTTCTATCTGTTATTTTGCCTCCTCTCTATTTGCTTCAATTTCTTCAAGGGTCCTGACCTTCCTATCTTTCCTCTTTTGACGATGTTGTGATCCCATGATTACCAAATTTTGAAGTACAAATGAACTTGAATAATAAAAGTCCTTTTTTATTCCTCCTCAAAATGACTCCTTCCAAAATTGAATAGAATATTACAATTAAAGAGCATGTACAAGACAATAATCAATAAAAAACTGCACAATAAGTCATCGTTGGTCGTACAATACAACATGTGCAATTGCATTAAATCATTGGTAATTCATTATTAGTAAAAATTAAAAAACAAATGGTCAAAAAGCAAACGGGATCCCATTTATGAAACGGGATCTCATTTCACTTTTTCAAAATGGTATCTTGTATCCTAAACAGGGTCGCATTTGCTTTTGGACCATTAAAAATTTAAAGAAAACTAAATGGGTCGGAAAAAGGCTTGGGGAATCAACCGTTAGCTTTGGACCTGCTTTGACCTGTAACTTTAAGGTCATGTCATTGTCACCAGAAAAGAGTGGCTTTGGACATATGTCCGAAGACGTTTTTTGTAGAATATTTTAATGAAATTAAAACCTATTATAGATGAGACTACGTAGCTTTCAAATATGTAATTTTTTTTACAAGTTTGGATTTTTTTTTTCTATTTTTCAAATAACTTTTAATGAAACTGGTCTATAAACCAGAAATAACAAGTTTTCTTTTTTCTTAATAACTTTTAACTTTTTACATTTTTTTAAAAAACAAATTATATGTGAACAATCTACAAACAATTTTTTTCAAAATGAAAAAAAAATCAACAAATGATAAGTTTAGGTCTACTTATGCTTGTCATACATGAAGGGCTTTCAAAACAACAATTACAACCAATAAAAAATTAAATAAAAAAAATCAAAAAATAAAAACACAAAAAAAATATCCTCAACTATCTTTAGTGTCTTACAGATTTTTTCCCAAGAGGATTCAAAAAAATACTATTATTTAGGTCAAAATATGGTTGTCATACACATGCATGGTATGGTCCTAGAAACGTGATTTTTAAACAGTGGTTTTTAGACATGCCTATTGAAAATTAATTTGTATCATCTAAGTATTAAAATAAATTACATATTGGGAACTAGACTCCAAGTACTGTATTTCATATTACTAACTCTCTTTAACATTCAATTTTTAAGTGCTTCAAATTTTTAGGTCAAATGTGGATAAGTCATTGCACATATAAAAAATTGTTGATACAGATTGGGTAGGTGACTTGGATAGTCGAAGGTCTACTAGTTGTCATACTTTCTCTCTATTTGGATGTAAAATGAGTTGGATGAAAAAAAGGCAACCCACATTTGCTTTGTCCACACAAACGCAAAGTATATGGCTACTACACATGCCTCTATGGAAGCAGTTTGATTATAGAGACTTGTTACAAGCATTGATTTTGATTGCAAGATTGTTAAAAGCAAATATGATAGTCACAGTGTTTTTTGTTTGGCCAAAAATCATATGTGTCATGCTTGTACTAAGCATGTTGATATTCAATATCACTTTGTGTGCGAAATGGTTGAGAATAAGGTGGTCTCGTTAGAGAAGAATAACACTCTAGATAATGTTACAAATTTGCTTACAAAGCCGATGACCACAAATAAGTTCTCTTGGTGTAGGAAGCCCATAGGCTTTATAGTTGTACTTTATTTTACCTATGGATATATTTGCAATATATAATGTAAGTGGGAGAATGTTAAGATTAAGGTGTCATTTACCTTGCAATCATATGTATTATTCATGTTAGTTGTTATTACATTCATGGAGAAGGTGGAGTTGATGGTGCCGGTTAAAATCCTACTCTCATAATTGTAGTGGCAGTTATGGGTAATGGTGCATCTTGAATGTTATTGGTCAATTTCACATGAATTGGGTGTCTTTCTTGAGATATGGGCCATGATGGAGGAGTTAAATGTCAAAGATGTCTATTGTTAATATAGAAGTTATTTTTGCTATTCATGACTCACTAGGTGTTACAATTACTATTCTTGAAAGAGCCTCTTTATTTTGGACATGGGATTTTTTGCATTTACCATGTTTGATGGTACATTGTTTTGGGAAACCATTTGTCGTATTCCTCTCTCATTTCTCTATAATTGGAGCCATGAGATAGTAGTTTTACGAAATTATTTTACAGGTACACAAGTGTTGTTGGGTTGTTTTTAGAGTTCAAACTATTAATTTGTGAATGTATCTCTCCTTTGAAGATTAATACATACTTGTTCTCTTTCTTGCAGCAGTTTTCTTCCCTAAAGGGTTTCTCCACATATATTGTGTGTTATCTATGGTTTGTTGATTTATCTCTAATTGGTTTTACAATCACATGATATTTATCATATGGTAATCCTTGCTAATTAAATAAATTTCAGTTTTTGCATACACTTCTAGAAGATTTTATTGCAATAGTTTCACCTTGTTTCTCAACAAAGTAACCAATCTAAAGAAGAGGGCTTACAATTAACAATCCCAACAAAGAGCAAATCTTAATAAAGGAAAAACCAAATGTTCAAATTTTTTTATGAGATGTGTGTTTGGGGTGCACGCGCACACCTAACCAACACGAATTTGAAAGTTAGTTATCAAGTGCATGTCTAGGGTGCAAGTGCACACCTCACAAAAAAGATATCAAATTTCAAAAAATTATGTTCATAGGGGTGCACTTACTAATAAAGTTTACACCTATACAAATGAAATCAAAAGTGTGCCATTCAAAGCTTGTTTTATAGTGAATTGATTCATATGTAAAGTCGAAGTCCATCCCTATCAAGGGAATTTGAAACATCAAAGTGGCTTTTCATGGTTTTTAGATATCTTTAGAGGGTTCACAATAATCAAAGGAAAATTTGCAAAATCATCAAATTCATCTAGTGTAATGTCATTAATCCTACATATGACGGCATCCGAATCACTTTCCAACCTTGGGAAGAGTTTTGAACTTTCTCATAGTATCATGCCTTCCTTTTATTCCCCATGCCCTGCCTTTCACTTCCCTCTCTTCTATTGGCCTTTGGAATTCTATCACCTCATTCACGTAGCACCCTAATTCTTTGACTCCTACTCTTTTGGCCACACATTCCTCTTCATACCTTTTGAGATTTTGATGACAACCTACCTCTAAAAAAGTGTCTAGATATCTCGATCTCGATATCCCCATATGCCTACTTTATTGCCCTTATCAATATGTGAATCCCTAGAATCCCACCACCTTACATCCCAACACTTAGAATCTAATTACCCAAACTCCCGACATCAAGGAATCAAAGTATTCAACCTTTATATAAGGCATGCAACTTAATCTATTTAAATCATATTTCAGACATTTCATCAAACCATAACCCTAGTTTGATCATGTGTGTTTGGCTATTGGATTTGAGGACGAAAACCCTTAGATTCTAGAGATCAGCGGATGAAACCACATTGTTTTCCTAGAATTTAGACAAAGAAATGAAGAGCACAAAAGATTTACTGAGAGGGGGGGGTGAATCAGTAAATCAGATACAAACTTTTATTTTTAATCTTTTCAAACTTATTACAATCAAATTTTTGATATGAACCAATTTCCTCAAATTGATACAACTTTATTGAAATAATATTTTTCAAAGTAGGCACCAACCTATAGATTTACACCAAGATGATTTAGTAGAATGTAGCCTACAAGGAACACCTAGATGATCAATGATATCACCTTCACCACACAAGGAGGTGGGAATCAAGATGATCTAATGCCCTCCCATCAAGGGAACCAAGAGGAAGACACCCTCATCAAAAGCCTTCAAGGTTGATCCTTAGGACTGGTAGTAGGAAGAAATGGACTAGTAGTCTCATCAATCACAACATCACGACTGAAAATTAGACGATTTGTCTCCACATCAATCAACTTGTATGCCTTGTGATTGTCGCTGTAACCAATGAACATAAGTTGTTGGCTCTTGGAGTCCAGCTTGGCACACTTGGCTGCTAGAATCCACACATGAGTTGTAGAACCAAAGACTTTCAGATGGCCCACCTTAGGCTTACATCCTGACCAGGCTTCTTCAGGAGTCATCTTCTTAACGGCTTGTGTAGGTGACCGATTCAAGAGGTTGACTGTAGTATAAACTACTTCAGCCCAGTATTTCTTAGGTACATTTCTATATTCCATCATAGAATGAGCCATTTCATTAATGGTGTGATTCCTACATTCAACGACACCATTCTGTTGAGGGGTGTATGGTGTGGTGAGTTGGCGTTTAATGCCACGTGTAGCAGAAAAAGTAAAAGTAGAGAAGTCAACTGAACAAAAATCCCCACCATTATCTGACCTTCAAGTGACAATCTGAGAACCTGATTCTTTTTCAACTAAGGCCTTATACTGCTGAAATGTACTGAACACATTTGATTTATTTTTCAAAAAATACACCCACATTTTTCTACTGAAATCATCAACAAATAATAAAAAGTACCTAGACCCGGTACAGATGGAGTGTTCATTGGTCCACATACATCAACGTGAACCAATTGAAGTACCTTTGAGGCTCGCCAAGAATCACCATCCAAGAATGGTGTCTGATGCTACTTCCTAGCTTGACAGGCTCCACAAACTCCATGATTTTGAGTTTGGATCTCAGGTAGACCAGCAACCAAACCCTCCTAAGACAATTGAGAGAGATAGTGCACATTCAAGTGCCCATAACGTTGATGCCAAAGTTTGTTGATGGAAGTACTCCTAGCTGCCAGAGCGTGCTCCTAAGAATCACCGAAATTAGCAAGTCTATACAAACCATGATCCTAAAGTCCCACAGTGATTGTAGTACAAGTCTCCCTATCAACAATACTGCAGGTGGACGAACTGAAAACAACATCCAACTGGGGAGAATGCCTCATGATCTGGCTGACGAAGAGAAGACTATGTTCCATGCCTAGAACATAGTAGACATCGAGAAATATTAAATATCTCCCTCTAGAGTGAACCTAAAGATTGCCCTTACCGGCAACTGTATACTCTTCGCCTCCAAAGATCACTGAATCAGCGAATGGTTCATATTTGGTGAACCAATCCTGACAATGAGTAAAATGCCAAGAAGCCCCTGAATCAATATACCAGGCAGAAGATTTTACTTGATCTACAATTCTTTTGGCCATAAAAGCAAGAATGCAGATTCTTTCTGCTCAGAGTGCTCTGTGACATTTTCCTTTTGTTGAGACCCTCCCTGCTTCTTTTGTTCAGAAGCCAATCGAGCCTGACAATCAACCCTCATGTGACCATACTTATGACAATAATTACACTGAACGTTCTTTTTCTTCTTGTTGTCTTGAGAAGAGCCAGAGCCTTTCAGCCGAGAAGATTGTGCATTCCCTTTGTTCTTAGAAAAATATTTGGCAGAGAATGCTTGCTCTGCGGAGGTGGAACCGGTACTTCTCCCAAACTGCTATCTCCAACAATCCTGTTGTAGAAGCTTGTTACACAAATCTAGAAACTTCAAATCAACATTTGTTGAAGTAATATTGAGCATTTCAATGAAATGTTCATATGTTTTGGGTAGACTTTTCAAGGTAATGACGACCATATCCTCTTCCTCCATGGTTCGACCAATTGCCTCCAACTGATCACGAATGTCCTTAATGTTTATCAAATGCTCCTGTAAGGACATTTTTTCATCCATCATGATGGAAAAAAGCATGTTCTTGAGAAAGAATGCTCTACTCTTGTTGGAGATTTCATGAAGGTCCTTCAAATGATCCCAGATTTCATTAGCAGTTTTTCCAGATGGTACCTGAGGTAGTTGCTCATCTGTGACTGAGAGTTTGATGAGCCTAATGGCTTCCTAGTTGCGCTCATCCCATTTGTCTTGATCCTGTCCAGCAATGGTAGGACATGGAGACGTTCCCAAAACCACTGCATCAAGACACCGGTATTCAAAAATGGTTAGCATATGCTGCTTCCAAGTGTTATAATTCTTCCCATTGAACTTTTGGCTGCTTTCGAGCATTATATTTGTCAAAGATGCCATTATGCACACTTCCCAAGGCACTGAGAACAAAGACAGAATGCTTCAAATTTAAAATCTGTTGCACTAATCTCAATGCATTGAGCAAAAATGTCAGGGCAAAATTTGTTGAAAGACCCAGAAAATTTCAACAGTACCCACGTGCACAAATTTTGAGGCATGAATTTCAAGACACCCAAAAAAAGCTGACAACCCAGAAAAACTCTGGAAAAACCCAAAAAGAATCTGGAATCAGAAAAAAAAAAATCGGCCTCAAAAACAAAGAGTTTTTTAAAACCCTAGCCGCTAGACACGATTTTGAAAAAAAAACACCAAAATCTGCCCACGTTGTTGACACGCCTCAGAGATTTTTCACAAATCGTGTCCAAAGTGCAAGCAGATTTTTGCAGCCAGAAGAAACATCAAACACGACTAGGAAAATGTCTGAAAAATGCGCCCAAACCGAAGTAAAAAACGCACCCAGAAATTTGTATAAAACATGTTTAGAAAAATAGAGAAAACACACTAAAAAGCAAAGGCCATGCGGGTTGAAATCGCGCCATCGTGTCGCCCACAAGAACTAAAACTAACACCCAGATGATTATGAAGGTCGCACACAAAGATTTAAGATAAAATTGCGTCCAAAGAAGAAAATGTAAAAACGCGAACAGGAGCTTCTCTCTTCACAAAACGCACCTAAGAGAAGCACGACACGCAACCACAAGAGGACGGAAAATAAAAACGCGAGCAGAGTGACAGGTAAATGGCGCCCACAACACGACGCGCTGGAGAAAGAGCAGGTCGCAGTGCGGGAAAGGAACAGACGCGATAACACCAAATGGCTTTCAAATAGGAATTACTTACTTGCATTAACAAAAAGAAAAGATTACAATATAAAGCAGACTCATAGCACTCTAGATATTTATGAGTCTATCTACTTCTAACTACCTACAACTGTAGACAATCTAAGCTAACGAATTACATTATATTATTGACCATTAACTATATAGAGATATATTACTCTAACAGTGTCTATTGTAGGTTGGTGCCTACAAAGCTTGTAAAGAAAAATTTATATAAGCAATATTTTTCCGTTGTTTTCTCTTGAAAGGGTTTCCATGTAAAGCTTGTGTTCTTGTGTTGCGTAATTGTTAGATCTTGTGTGATTGATAGTGTTATAGCTTGTAAGTGTTGAAAAAGAAAGAGATTGTCTTATACTAATTCACTTCCTCGCTCTCAGTCTAAGTGTGCTCAACAACATGTGCAATTCTATCATATGTGTTGTTAAGCTCTTAAATCTAATTTTTTTATAAATATCTTAGCTAAGGAGCATTACAATGGTATTAGAGCTATGATCTCTCCAACCTACAAGGTAAACCAAATTTGTTAACTTTTTTTGCTCAAAGAGAGATTTAATACCAAAGAAAGGAACAAAGGAAAGCACAACAATTGTTTGATCAAGCAAAATATCCAAAAGAAATCATGGGAGAGGAGCTCCCATGTGGACATGATTGGATGGTATCAAGGTCAAGAGGGAGTGTGAAATTTACTATTACAAGTGCTGCAATATATTAAAGATTTAAAAAGCCATGCCTACTAAAATATCTATAGGAAAAGAGAGTACATCTACAAACAATAGATTTATGGTGAACTCCCTGCCAAAGCCATAAAAAACTATATTTTGACAAAAAGTGTAAAAGCAAGAACAAGTTCCTAAAGGCTCTCCTTACGAAGTGGTTGCCAAAGTTTTTGAAGAGTGCCAAGGTGAATCAAGATATTAAAGAATGAGTGACAAACTTACTATTACAAGTGTTGCAAGATATTAAAGACTTAAAAATCCATATGCCTGCTAAAATATCTATAGGAAAAGAGAGTACATCTGCAAAAATAGATCTATGGTGAACTCCTTGCCAAACCCATAAAAACCTATATTTTGGCAAAAAGAGGCAAAGTAAGAACAAGTTCCTAAAGGCTCTCCTGAAGAAGTGGCTGCCAAAGTTTTTGAAGAGTACCAAGGTGAATCTAAATCTTTTAAGAAAACAATATCTTTTGATAGTTTCATAGACATTGTTGATAAGAGAATTTCTTGGAGCAAAACCCCAGAAGAAAATAGAAACAATGGAAAGATAATGCCGCAACAAAACATAGGTAAGCTGAATTGTCCCATTTATTATGGAAGAAACAAGATGTCTACTAGGGTTTGGTTGGAGAAATTGTAAACCTATTTTACTTTTAGCCCCCTAGAGGACCTAGACAATGCCATTTAGATAGCTACGATGCATTTAGAAGGGGATGCTTATGATTGGTGGCACCATGGTTTGGTTACACAAGGACATAGACTTTTGAAAACATTTGATGGTTTAAATCAAAGGATTCTACAATACTTTGAGAGAAAGATGAGGATGAGCACTTTAGAGAAATTGTGACCATGAAACAACACTCCATGGAATCCTATGTAGCCAAATTTCAGTGAGTTGCAATAATGGTTCCTGATATTTTAGAATCACTTACCTATTTGTTGAAGGTTCGTCTCAATCTCTCAAAACTATAATGAAGGCATTCGCAACCAGTTCTCTTCAAAAAGTGATTAAAAGAGACCAAACACTTAAGCCACATGTGCTTAATGGCAGATTTATATCTTAACCCAAAGAGCCCAAACACTTAAGCTATATGTGCTTAAGGGCAGATTTATATCTTAACCCAAAGAGCCCAAACACTTAAGCCATATGTGCTTAAGAGAAGATTTATATCTTAACATAAAGCACCCACACCCACACTTGTGCTGCATAAAGGGAATTTTTTAAAAGGAGGATCAAACTCATATCCAACAAGATCATTCCTCCACCATCTATGACAAAGAAGGCAAATGATTACAACATAAACGAACTGACATAAAAGAAGCTATGCTTTACCTGATTGAGCCATGGGAACCTACTCATAAATGCCTTGGCAAGGGCCAAGTCCATGATATTGAAGTAATTTCTAATGATGTAACAAAACCAACCATAAAGGAACATCAACCTAAAAACATGGAGGATGAAAGCAAAAATAGAAGCATACTTATATCTTAACCCAAAGAGCCCAAACACTTAAGCCATGTGTGCTTAAGAGAAGATTTATATCTTAACATAAAGCACCCACACCCACACTTGTGCTGCATAAAGGGAATTCTTTAAAAGGAGGATCAAATTCATATCCAACAAGATCATTCCCCCACCATCTATGACAAAGAATGCAAATGACTACAACATAAATGAATTGACTTAAAAGAAGCTATGCTTTACCTGCTTAAGCCATGGGAACCTACTCATAAATGCCTTGGCAAGGGCCAAGTCCATGATATTGAAGTAATTTCTAATGATGTAACAAAACCAACCATAAAGGAACATCAACCTAAAAACATGGAGGATGAAAGCAAAAATAGAAGCATACTTATAGTTCTTTTAGGACCACCTAGGTATACTACATTCAAAGTTCGTCGAGTATTGTCCACATAATAAATAAGAATATTGATGATAGCAAGGCTATCAATAATTTCAATAATAAAGGTTTGTTAGTTAAGAGAAGATTCACTATCTCGTGCACCAAAAAAAGCTAACAACTTAACATAGCCATGAGAGATCATAAGGCATGTGATGATTTGCAGACATAGTTTTGGGTGTACAATCGTTGCACTCCCTTGGTGAGTTTTCACAAAATTATCAATCAATAGAGATCAAGTTTAGATTTGGAGAAAAAGATGTGGAGTTGTTGGGTCTAAAATCGCTGCTCACACTTCTACAAAATCAATCACTTTTCAAGGCCAATGAAATGTCATCTTAAGGGCGAATTGATCAACTCATCAACAAAATGTGAATGATGATAGGCCAATTGCTAAAAGTGAATAATATTTCCTTCACTTTGGGCTCAACTAGACCCAAGAGGGTATTCCTCAAGGTAATCTTTATCAAGATTTAATTACAATTGAAAGATACACAATTGGACAAACTATAGTAGTATCCAATGTACATTTGGTCCAAATATTTGTCACTAGACCAAGGATTAACCTATTGAGCATATAACCTCTATTAAGTTGATGAAGATGTGTAGGACATGATTCTCTAAAGATATGAATTCATTCAAGCTTGCTATAGATGTTTCCTTGGTTATGATATTGAATCATGAAATGCATACAAATCTACTTCTTTCACCTACACTACTAGTTGATGATATTGTTCATTTTAAGGTGCATGGAGGGTCAACACTTTTAGGACCAACGCATTTTATTAGGCTACAAAGTCACAATTAATTAGAAGACAAAACGCATAGAAACAACAAGAAAGAGGTACTAATTGTTATACATTAGTTACCGCTTCATGATTTGCAAAATGATTTTCTCTAATGGCAACTAGACATGGATAGATTGAAATTGAAGATCTTTCTCGACATTGTAATCACATGGAAAATGAAAATGACCAACCATTTTAATGAACAAAGAACTGATATTTATAATGTTTTGCTTGGTCATTGAAATCTTGCAAGAAATCAACTAAGAGAAAGTTATCATCATTGTTCTGTGTTAAACAAATCAAGATCCATGAAATCTGCTGAAATAGTAACCTAGAGATAGTGCGGAGAGTACCTACATCTAAAATTCCAGCAACCACATTCATGGTGGCATGGCATTCTTCATCATCCGCTATTAAATTTGGAAAAGGTTTCTCACCCTTGGGATAAGCAATATTTTTTGAGTGGGAAAGGCCAATCTAATAATTGCAAAAGTTGAATCAAGCATCAATGACAGTTCTAGAGTGATCTAGAGGTGGTTGGAGCAAGCAAGAAGCATCTTGGAAGAAATGTGGAAATCCACTAAGGAACTGGATATGAGAAGGGGACGTAGGATTTTCATGTGGAATAGGACATTAGAACTGAACTTTGGAAATAAGTATGGATGCACTTTGAAAATCGGAAAACGGGTAGGAGGAATGGGTGAAAATTCTAAGGAGCGGAAAATTTTGTAAGCATGGACATTAGATAGGATATCTGAATGGAGAGAAGAATAATTAGATGTCAAGTTGAAATCCATGTAAAGAAAAATGGAAGGAAAAAGGTGATTGAAATTTTTGAGGGATTTGGATGTCTTGGTGGATGCTAGAACAAGATGTTGGAATAGGGATTCAAATATAAGGATGTAATAGGAAAGTTCATGAAAGGTAAGTGAAGGATAATGCAGGGAAACCTAGTGGAATAGGATTTAGGAAATGGATAAGGTGGAGAGGGCAAAATATTGAAATGCACCTCAGAAATCTACAACTATAAGGGGAATAAAGGAAACAAAAATTTGCAAGGATTCAGAACAAAAGTGTGTACGAGATGGCGAAAGAAAGGACGAATATCCATATCTCAATTGAGTTTCTTCAAATAATGGAAAAGAGGAAAAATAGAAAGAAGGCAGGCTACAAAGAGTCTTGCTCATTTCCAGCAAATTTATTAGGTTTCACAGTTATTTTTGGGCAATTTTTTGCTCAAAATCAATATACACTATTTTAATAGATGTTGGATTCAAATTGGCAATGATGAATGACTTTGACGTCCTCTTTTTGTACAATGTTGTGTAAATGCATGCCACTATCATATTGCTTTCCTTGGGGTAAATTTCTTTTATCCCATAAATGACACTAGTTTGAGAAACTTGCTTTTGTAGTTGGGTTCAGCAGATTAAATAACTATTTTAGATTTATGGCTTCCTACCCTTGGTCAAACATGGTATGTACAAATTGCCTCTTAATTGTGATTTTGTACGTAATGGTCGTACCATTTTATATTGTAGCCATCCACGTTTCATGAGAAGCAATTTGTCTATAGTTAAACATACATCAAGTTTTTAGAAAACCTGATGCAGTATGGGTTTGTAGATAACATATATAGTAATGTCTTAAAAGCATGTCTAAAAAAGAATCCATAAAACATAGAAACTTAAAACTGAAATTAAAGGCATTTCCGCACCTTTCACTTCCTTTCAATCCATAGCAGCAATAATCAGAAAATCAGGTCAAAAATATTTTTCTCCCATTGAAGAAACACAATTAATTAAAAAAATACACAAAACAAGTTTTTCCTTAATTATCCCAATTTTATCTTGATTTCCAATTTAAATCTGACTTTCTGTTCTAATCCTGATTTCTTCTTCT